>JAYMSF010000542.1:0-15288 GCA_036897335.1 Silene vulgaris | reverse complement strand
AAAGAAAAAAAAAATTGTCTTCTTTAACTCCTTTAAAAATATTAACCTTTGTTGCCAAAAAAAATATTAACCTTTCTTTTAAATATTTAATAAATAATCTGTGCATATCCTTATTTGTCATTTTGCAAAAGACCTAAACAATCTGCTAATAAAAATCTGTCAATTACCAAACACCTCTAAATCTCTAATACAATTTTGCTAAATAAATCTGCTAGTTAAACCAAAAAGGGCCTAAATCTCCAATGCGACAATTTAGAGCATGTTTGGCCTCAATTGTTAAAAATAAGTTTTTGTTTTTCAACCTTAATTTTTCAAAAGTGTTTTTCAAAAACAGAAGCAACAAATAGCTGCTTCTATTTCTATGGGCAAAAATATGCATTTTTAGCTTTTGGAAATTTTTTGTCTAACTTATAGTAGAAAATAGTGTGTTTGGCCAAAAAATATTTTTGAGTCCAAAAACACTTTTACAAATCAGGCCAAACACACACTTAATCATAATTTTTGGCATCTATATTTTCCCATTTTTGAAAATCTATATTTATAGAAATTTTGATAACAAATCTAAATATCTTAATATCAAATCATAATTATATTTACTTATATTTTTTTACTTATTTATGTCTAAAAGAGAGTGTGAAAAAAACTTTAAAGAACCAGAAGGTATGTGCTAATATAGTAATATGCATAATCGTCTTATTTATGTAAACGGGATATGAATAAAATAAAAAGGTTTTCTAAGAAAAAAATGAAAAAAAAAAATGAAAAATAGAGAAAAGGGAAAGTAAAAAGTAAGTATAAAAAAAGGAGGAATGTTGAAAAGGTAAGTGAGAATAAATGTTGTAGCTTTGGGTGGAGTATACGGAGTACAAAGGAACTTTCTTCTGTTTAAATCAAGGAATGTCTCTTCCATGTGTTTTGGTCACCACAATGTCTTCTCCTTCTTTTTCTATTTCCTTTTTGTGCCATGCATTGTAGAGCACACTTGGAATGGCTAATTGACCCTTTTTAAATTAGATTTGAATCGGTTATACATGATATGACTCGGATTTGACCTGATTCCGAATAAAATATTCTATTTGTCATGTTTATTAGGAATGCACTAATTCGACACCATAATAATCGCATACATTATTAAAAAGAAGAAAATATTCCACGAAATATCTTTGTTTTTCTCTAGTTTTCTTACTTTTTCCGAAAAATTAATTCAAATTGTATGCTTATCACTTATCATCAACATATGATTACAAGAGAGAGGAATTAAGAGGGGAAAACTTCCCAAGGTCATTTTTAGATAGGGAAAGAGAAACGAGAGGAATGTAAGAGATCACAAATTATTTGTGACGGATATTAGAAGCTTTTATTGTAAGAAGAATCGAATCTATTAGCGAACTTTTAGACCAAATTAGCTTGGCTAGCTAGATGACTCAACTGGTAGCCCAATTAGGAGGCCCATGGGAGCATGATCCCAATGGGCCACCGGACCAGCATAAAGCCATGGCCCATGGCACTCTTCGACAGATTTGGCATTGCAAGACACAACACATTAGCCCAATAAAGGTCGAGGCCGAGCCAGACCATTTTTTTTACCACCCTCACCGGAGCTCAGTACCGAAATCAAGCTCAGTAAAGAAAACTAGAATGTTTAGAAAATTATCATTTTTTGTTTGTCGTCGCACAGATTGTTTAATAAGACGGTCTTATACCATAAGACCGGCCTATTATGTAAAAGCCCAAAAATAAGAGAAAGTAACTTGTAACGGTTAGACTACAATATGCATTCCACAATTATTTCCACCACATTCAAACCCTCTGCCTACTTCCCCTGCCCTGCGCCCTCTATAAATCGCCCGCTGCCTACAAACGAAGACCTCAACTGCAGTCCTACACGTCGACTACACGCCTCACGCAACTCCTCCACACTAATATTCAACTCGAGAGTATTTATTTGTTGTTTGAAACATAGATATGAAACTAAACTTGGTAGTCATTAATCTAAAACCATACTATTTGACAGAAAACAAATGAAGCATGTAATACTCCTCGTGTGTTGAAAAGAACTAGGACAAACCCTTGAGTTTTCAAACTAAAACTTGAGTTTAAAAGTTACAACTTTTCAGATGTTCAAATATGTGTTGGTTAATTTGAACCTCATAATTATTAACTTAAAACTCAAAGTTTTCAATAAAGAAACATGTATATTTAAGTTAAAACACTTAATCAAAGCTATCAACTTAAAACTCAAAGTTTTCAATAAAAAAACATGTATATTTAAGTTAAAACACTTAATCAAAGCTATCAACTTAAAACTCAAAGTTTTCAATAGAAAAACATGGGTATTTAAGTTAAAACACTTGATCAAAGCTTAGTAGTAAGTTTTCAATATAAAAACATGAGTATTTAACTTAAAACAATTAATTAAAGCTTAAAAGCATGGAATTTCAATTCAAGTTAAAACAATTGTTCAAAATTTGGAAATTCAATTATGAAATCTGAAACTTTTAAGATGAAATCCAAACCTAGATAATTGGATTATCAGCATTCTTCGTCTGGATATACAGAGTATAATTACTCGTGGTATGAGATAAAGAACGGAGAAGTGCAGATGAAAACGACAATCGCGAGTTGGCGAGGATGTGGACTGGAAAAGCGGTGAAGAAGATGACGGTGGTTGGAGAGGCGGTGGAGTAGGTGGCGGCAGCCGGGGGTGAGGGCGTTCAGCCGTTGACCGTAGAGGGGGTGGCTGTGATGAAGATTTTAGTTACGGTTATACGGTAGAGGTTTTTGTGGTAGTGGAGAAGTAGTAAATAATGTTTACAGGATTGTTTAGGTAAGTTCTTATATTGGACTATTCTTTTCTATTGGGCCCGTCCTATACTATAGGACGGTCCTATAGGAGAGTTACTGTTGTCGTCGTAGATTTGAACATTGATCAACTATGCAATTGTTGGTGATATTGCAACTTTGCAAGTCTAATCGATGATAGAAAGAACGTGGAACGTGTCATGGAAGAAGTGATGGCTGCCGGGAATGGTTTGCTCAAAGTTGATTGACAATGTTCCGTTACCAATTCGCTCCTAGCATCTGGGCTGTGACTAAACCACATTTTGTTCTAATTGAAAACACGGTGAAGAGACGGGAGAAACTTTAAGAACCGTAAGTTTCCACCATGGATACACCAATCTTACATGAAGATGTATGTGCCGTATCTTACCAATTTGATCTTTGTTGCTCCGAAGAAGCGTTGCTTCGAACTAGCTTTGCCTGACGGGTGAAACTTCTGCTGCAACAATAGACACCATTTTCCCCTTCTTTGCTGAAGCTCAAACTGTTCGGCTCGTGTTTCACTGCGTATTAGCAGCTCCTTCTGTGTATTAGTTGCTTGGAGTGTCCAGAAGGCCTTACGCCTGCAACAAAGGGTCATATAAAGCAGAACAGCACAATCCTTTGCGATTCTTCTTTTTATAAGAGACGGTACTCATAGGCCATAGCATTCATTAAGGACGCCAAAATGGCAACGCCTGACGGGTATGAAAAGAAAGACGTCACAATGGCGATACTCATATCGTATGATGTAATGACCAATAAAACTCTAGTTAATGATAATACCAACAAAAAATGCAACAAAGAGTTAGAAAGGTTCGACAAGTCTGTCATTTACAGACCCTCGTATAGAAACTCACCTCTACATAAAAAAAGAATAAATCAAGTCATGAACCGTACTGTGAGACAGTCGACAGTGTACCTTCTCTAGAATTATTACGAGGGAAAACACCATTGAGCAAAAGAAAAAGGGGGATGGGATCCCTTTAATATCATCAGATTTACCTCGTCGAAAAATACAAGGAGAGATTAGGAAAGATGGATAGAAATACCAAGTCACACGAAAAGTCTACTTTCTCCTTGGTACGGCCTCCTGTAAAACTCCATATAACTCCCGAGTTGCTGAGTAAACACATTCAGTGTCAAATAGAGCCGAAACCACAGCAACCCCTTCCAAATTTGGTGCATCCATTTCCATAACAGAACTTGCTCTTGATGCACCTATGCCGCCAATTGCAACAACGGGTAGTTTGGATGCTAAACAGACGTCTTTCAGGCCATCTAAACCAATAGTACGATTATTTGCTTTAGTGTTGGTAGGGAAAACGCCTCCACTGCCAATATAATCGGCCCCATCAATCCATGCTTGTCGGGCTTGTTCTGGTGTTTTGCATGAAATGCCGATGATTTTTTCAGGGCCCAAAAGAGAGCGAACTAAAGAGACTGGCATGTCAGACTGCCCCACATGCACACCATCAGCATTGCAGGCAAGAGCGACATCAACTCTGTCATTAATTAGTAGATGAATGCCCTTTGAATGGCATATACTGAGACATTCTTTGGCTGCTTCGATAAAATCCAGAGTGTCCACATCCTTTTCTCTATCAATATAACACACTAATATTACCTTGTCTTGGCGAATAAGAGAGGTTGTTTCAAGATGACCCGGAAAAAAATTGCATTGAGAATTGCATAGAATAACTGCTACGGAGTACTTCAAAATGAAAAAAAAGCGCTACCAAATTAGTGAGTCATATTGCTTTATTTAATCATAATCCAGATCAAAGAATGAATTAAAAAACTGACTTGTTACGCAACACGTTAGATAAAGATGTCTTGCAAGTCTTGGAAAGGAAAAATGTCAATTTTTGGAAGAAAAACAAATCGAAAGAGACTATGGTAGCTTAAGCGGTGCATCTTTAACTCCTTGACTAAACTGTGTTAAATCAGTAAACAAAAAACACACTAAAAGGAGTTTCACAGCAAGCAGAACCATAATCAAGCTCAAACATTCAAGTTATTGAAGGAGAACCGCCTGAAAGTCTTACTCCGTATTAAGGAAAACATGTTCGCTAAAACAGTAAGAGTTGGTACTGACCTTAGTTGAACAATGGTGGCCCCTCCTTCTATAGCAGCTCTGACAGCATCAGCCATTGAACGGTCCCACTTTTTATTCATTCTAGAATCTGTAACAGCATATAGAAATAAATCTTCCGGCTTGAATAACCGAGGTGCAGTTGATCTACCAGCCACAGATTTAAGCTTCATAAAGTGGTCAAAGGGCCCTTGAGGTCCTCTACCAATGTCCATATCTTTTCCATAATGTAATGCAGTGTCAATAAAGCGCTTGGCGATCTAAAACATACAAGAATGAAGGAATGTTTAATTTAAAGATGAAAAAATCGGGAGTGATGAACATGACCAAAGTGGTCAAATGCATGAAAGCAAAAAAAAGTGGGCATCAACGTTTTTCACGTGTCATTTGTTATTAAAAATGTGGATTTAACAAATAACTAATGAGACGACAAAAAGGCATGAAAAATTCAAGACATTATATTTCCTTATTTTTCATCAGCACAATCACAAAAAGGCAAATTTAGTGAGCAACAAAAGGTAGATAGATTTCCATATACAATAGAAGGAATTTGCTATACCAAAACATTGACCGAATAGGAGGAATGATAAGATGATGAAACAATTTTTAACGGAAAAAACTAATCTAGGGCCCAAAGCTGCCAATTAGCAGAAAAACTTGTACCATAATGCAAGTCTAGTTTCCACTAAACTAAGAGCTTAATATTAACGGAAAAGCTAATTAAACAAATTTTAATGGAAAAACTAATTGAGCTCTTAGTGTCCATGAGGCGCTTAGTTTCCCGTATAAGTTTCCTGGTCGAAGGGAAATGAATTATGTATAATAAAAATGGCAGGTAAACACATATGTAGTGGGTGCAATGTGATATACACCATTATACCCGAATGGTCTCGTGAATTGGTGTAGAGGGCGATATCTAATATCATGGTAATGACTTTAGTAGATTGTCACGAGTCTCATGACACGAAAAAAAAAACGGTAATTACCTTAACTGCTGAAATCATAGACAGGCCTTTAGCTAACTCGGCTGCTATACTTGAAGCCAATGTGCAACCAGTTCCATGAGTATTACGTGTTTTAATGCGAGATGAACTTAACTCACACACAGTATTTCCTGCGAGAACACTAAATATTATATTCAAAAGCTTTGGTGCCAGCACCGGCGCCAGTGCGCCATAGCATAGCCTTCAAAGAAAAGGAGAGAGCAAGGTATACGTGGCAAAAAGCAATAAGCTTACCATCGAAGAAGATATCAACTGCATCCATTGAAGCAGGAAGGTCACCACCCTTCAGAAGCACATTTCTGAAACGTAAAACGTTTAAAACAATACACCTCAGAAAGCATGTCATTGACTCCCTCTGTGGGCTCAGTCCTAGTCATTTATTTACCTTTAGTTTTGGCACAAAGACCAAAGGGAGGGGAGGGGACCATTTGAGGGCGTTGTTGTTGAGTGACAAGTGGACAATTGGTTATGTGGATAATCAAACTACCCTTCAAAACTATTCCCAATATAGAAAGGTAAACAAATGAATGAGACAACCATAATTGGAATAGGTAAACAAATGACCGGGACGGAGGGAGCAGTCACTAATCTAGATAAAATATGTCCAATAAAATTGCAGGCTTTTATACATGACCCGAGGGGTCTTAGCCAACATTAATATTACACAGCAATGTGAACACAAAATCATCATCACATTATGTGAGTTTTGACTTCTGCAGCTTCAAACATAGCATATAATCTCGACTTCGGTTGCGGTCCTGATATCGGTTATCGCAGCCTAATTTCGCCTTAAAACGTGGTAAAATGGGATCGCAGTAAACTCCAAAACCTTTATAACTCGGTCACATATCGCGGCCGATATTTTTCTATGGCTAAATTCAGAGTATGGAGAATGAACCATACTCATCTATTAGAGGTAGCCACGGGCCAGGCTGTCACGGGTCAGGGTTGGGTGGATCAACCTTGACACGACTCTAGAGAAGGAGCGGGTTGGTCGGATCAGCTCAGGCCACACCATAACCTGGCATGGACGGGTTGGACAAACCCTCCGGGTCAGCGGGTTGAGGCATTTTTTTGGAAGGTTTTAAGATGAAAGGCTGGGTTGGGGGCAAGTTGGGATCCAGAATCAGACGCCTCTAAGCTCTAAGGAAACAATATCAAGTGCTCTCAGTCTCCATGAACTTACCGTGGGCCCATATCATAGATCAATTTTGCAGCACGCCGCATGTCATCAACAGTTTCCAACTGCATGCCGCCAAGTAAAACAGACGCCTCTTTTAAATTTGGTGTCACCAGATCTGCCATAGGAAGTAACTCCTTCCTGTGTGAGGAGAGGGCGAGAAATGTAGAACCCGATTATAACATAACTGCAAGCAACATAAAGAATAAACAGATAAAGAGAAGAAAGTGACTGTGTGCCATTGCTTGGACAGCATTGCCAATTCTTCTGGCACACTGATAGAAGGATATTCATCAATCCCACACGTCCCGCATAACCCTGCTCAGATAGGATCCCAAAGTACATATTCGTGCATTCTTAACATATATTTAACAGTTACAGTTGGTTGAATTACATTTCAACTTCCATGCTTACGCTGAGATGGGCATATCAAATTTTGCACCAACAGACATTTTTTACATCTGAATGTATAATGGATGCTGCATGATTTATGGGTGAACACTAAAAACTATGGATGTGTTACCAAGGATGTAATATTAACCCCATCTGTCCGTTATAGAGGGTGTAATGTTTTAGGAATCCGATCACAATTCGAAATGTAAAGTGCCAAAAAAATATGAAAGACAAAGAGCCATTCAAACCACAGTGAATCGTACAACAGGTCCAAGAGAGCATGCAAAACCGACAAGATTTTGCTCAGGTGCCTTACAATAACACGTGACAATGTCGACATCCTTTATGCTTAAACATTAATACGGGAAATTCAAGTTCAAACCTAAAGATGAAAGCCATCACAGAATTTCTGTCTTGGTGTTGAAGTAGACCGACCATACTACATCATGATTCTCTACTGAAATAATAAAAGATAAATACAAAATGAATTGGGATAGACGCAATTTAGAAAGAGCCAACCAGCGCTGTAAAGCCATTTGGTGTGGCTGGATAGAGGCGTTAGAGGTAAGTGGGTGCAAGTGTACAACAGACAGTCTTACATAGGATATACAGCAACAATGAAATTAAAACCAACTAAATATGAAGCACAGGAGAGCTAATTACGGAAAAAACGTAACACATTGGTTATAGATTTATGCATACCTGAATACAGGAAGAACAGAAGACCCAGCTAGCACATCTCCGCTAGTTGATACCATAACAGGATCTACCACCATAGCTGTATTTTTAACATGACTCAGCTCAAAGGAAATAACAGAAACCAAACTACGCATCACTATAGTACAAACCGTCTGCTGCTAACCTTTAGGTGGATACTCTTTAATATGCTGTAAAAGCACTTTGACCATGCCAATAGAAGGAAGCATGCCGGTCTTCACCTGAGACAGTTGAACGTATGAAAAGTTAAAACAAAACCCAATTGTCTACTCAACAGGACAAAAATGGCATTCTAACTCTCCTCTAAAATCAGTGTAGTTATCTCTGGAAATTCGGATGTAATCTAGCCGAAAGAAATAAAATATGTACTAAGTTTTATTTACAAAATAATTGATTGATTTCTTTCAAGGGGCTAATGGAGGCAAAAACTCTTTATTTTTCATTTCCTGGATTTGCAAAACTGAACTTACCACATCAACTTGCATATCTGAAAGAACAGACTTTAGTTGCTCCGCCACAAACTCTTCCGGTAAAATGTTAACTCCCTGGAAAATAAGTCAAAGCATCTGGTAAGTTTAGAACCTTATACAGGCATACAGCATGTCAACTGACAAAATGATACTCCGTATAACACATGCTGGCTTTTTCATAACTCAAAATAACATGAAGCCTGACTGTCTGAGTGATTCAATAACACAAGGATAAAAAAAATTGATGGACACTTGATGATAATTTCAATTTCTCAGGTGAGTTTTGAACATATCGGGTATCAGAGGAAATATCCTCTTCATAATCATTGGGAAAGGGTTGTTATTCTAGCTTCTTTGTTAGCCATAACAAAGTCTGCCTCATAGAGTATATCCCATTACAATTACACAATAAATTTGAGCATTTTTCGTAATGTTTGCATATGATTACCCCTTGTCCACTAACCTCTATACGAGATGCGTAAAGACAATAGGATTGATGATCTGGACCTTACTACCCCTTAACACTGGCTCCCCTCAAACAGTACAATTCTACAGAAATATCACTTTTCATGGCTCTATTGTTCTAATACTATATACTTAGGTGGATTAACACGAAGCACATTAGAATTAACTCACTATATCAGAAAGATCAACTTGTGGATGATATACACTGACCTGAACCCCGACAGTGTTCTGGGCAGTGACAGCAGTGATAACAGTAGAACAATACACTCCAAGTGCTGCACAAGCCTTCAAATCTGCCTGAATTCCAGCACCAGCACCAGAATCAGACCCTGCCACAGTCAAAACATGCGGTATTTTCTCTTTGGCGCCATCATTAGCCCCTGAAGCCATCAAAACCTTACAGTTGTTATACCTCCTGGAAGCCTTTGGTGATCTCAACTTGCCTTGATTCAACCCCAAACTACAGTTCTGTGAAGCAGATCATCACAAAACTAATTATACCCAATTATTATCAATCTGCCTACATGGTCAAGCACCATTAATCACTGACTTCTAACTGTAAACTAAACTGAAAGCGATTTTCTACATGTTAACCCCGTGTTTTTTAAAGTTTAAACATATGCCCTCATTTTTTAAAATCATCTATACCTAAAAACTCAACGAAAAGTTTTTCAAAAATCTGAAGACACTATGTTCTGTTTACTTTAGACACTTTGAATTGATTACTTCTTCGCGATACGTAGAGTCATCAACATAATAACCCTTTACTCATCAATGAGCGTCTTTTCAGGACAAAACTCAACCGGGAAAAACCCGAATTACGGTATTAAAACGTTAATTTAAGAGGTTTTCATTGAATTTATAAACTTTTTGAAACATGGCAATCATAAACCCAGATAATTTCTCTAGTAACAGAACTCCAAATTGGCAGAGAGGCAATTGAATTACATCAAATGATGGCATTTCAGTAATGGGTATCAGTGAAATGCTCAATCAACCCAAAATTTCTCAGAATTCTACGAGTAATTATTTATTGTGTAAGACCGTCTTTTATTGGTTAAACAGTACTGTATATTATTGATAATAATAAACGAGGGTAACTAATAAAAGGACCGTCTCAGGCAAATAGGATTATACATCCTGTTGTATATAGAGCATTGTACAACCAAGGTATAAGAATCCGAGCTTATATGTATTTATAGAATACCAATGAGAATACCAATTGAGAATGTTTTAGGGCGGGTGGTCTTCTGGCCCCGTGAAATGAGAATAGATTACATCTATCTGTTGTGGAATTATTTGATGTCTTCAAGACTGGATAATGGTTTTCCACCTAGTTATACAATTCAGCGATTTGCAAAACTTGCCTTTGAGGACGTTAATGGCAACTATTACTGGTATACCTCTTTGAAGTCTTCCAACCATCCAATTCTTTGGAAGATATGCCGTGGAGGAGACCAACATTTTAACAAATCTGTAGAAAATAATCAGGAAAAGCCGCCATGTAAATATCATACGTCTAAAGTCGTAGGTACTGATACTTTTATACTGTGTTGCGGCTTAACAAGAGTCAGGGATTCTTATGAACATGTCCAACAAATTGCTCCAAAATTGGTAAGTAGCCAAATATTATTTTTGAAATATACTTTTTTAATTAACTAATGAAAAAAATTCATTCTTTGTAACATATGTTCGTTCGTTGTAGGTACCACTATTCCCAGACATTACACCGCTACAACTTCAATCATCATACCAAGACTATTTTTCACGGCATATGGTTGAATTTGGGAAGCTAGAACACCTAATCGACGGCTTTAACGCTCAAAGACGTGTGATGATGTTTCTCCGGTAAGCAATTTGTATATTTTCTCTATACAATACCTCTATCGTCTTCTTTAATTTACATGATGATTCAACAAGTCCATTAAACTTTTAAACAAATACTGATTTACTTTTTTTTCGACAACTGTATATACTGATTTACTATGATATACCAAAATGAATATACCAATAACGTGGTCAAAGTAACGCACTAAAGAAAACGGAAAATTGGAAGGGATACCTCAGGATATACAAAAGATTATCTCATTGAACACAAACACTGATACCACTTTTTAAAAAGGGAAACGGAGTTTGAAAATTAATTTCCTTTCTACAACGATAGTAAGTTAGTTGTTGTCATCCATCATGCTTACGGAAAGTGGTTATTAATTGCAGTGCTCATCGAAACGAAGATGTCTCATTGGCGAATCTGTCTATTTAATTAGTTCTTGGCGAGTCGTCTTGCTGAAAATAGTGAAGATTAGAAGTGACTCACGGTGCTAGTATTACTCGTTCAGGTCGTAAGATCCATCTTCGTTTTTATTTGCAACATAAATGACGGAGATGGAAGCAAGAGATGTTGAAAATAACGGAGTATTTGTTATTAGTATTACCGACTGACTCTTAATCCCTCCCATGCAAAAGTCTTTTTTACGTTTTAATTAAACGTAAAATTTTTGTTGCATGAGGAGGAGTATCTAATTATCTATATGTAGTCAACTATTTGTATGATTGTATATTTGTATCCCATGTATTTAAGATGGTTGTTAGACTGTAAACTTGGGTATGAATTTCTTAGTTTTCTATTAGCGCATGTTTAAATAAAAACTTAGGAGCTGAATACCAAAATTAAGACATTTAGAATTCAAAACTGAAATTGAGTTCAATTACCATCAATTTCAAAGTAGTTAAAATTTAGACTTCTCAAATTTCTTTACCTCACGGAATATGAGATACGGAGTACTCAAATACACATGCTGAGGTAGTCCATAACGATATACAAGCCCATAACAGTTAACGGTTAAGGGCAGGCTTGGTCATGTTTTCTAGACTCACTATAATGTCTACCTCTTCCAAATCTCTTAGAATGTATAGAATCGTAGAATGTCTGCATCTTCCAAATTTTCAAAAATGCAAATACCGACAACGTTTGAGCATATCGGTTATGGACTGCCGAACCTGACTATACTTCCAGCACTAATCTTCCCCTGAAAACACATAACCAACTTATCAGTTTCATCGACGTGTATTCTTAGTAGTTAGTACTTGTATGATATTCTCTCCAACAACATTTTTCCTAGCTACTTCTCTTTTGGGGTAATGGATTAATTGTCATCTAAAGTAGTCGATTTTCTTCTTATGTAGTGAGTACAACATTCTACATAGCCACAAACATTAAGAACCAAGCCAAGATCAAGTTTTAAATTCGATATTGGCACAAAATTTACACGTTAGTCACCAATGAATTAAGCCTTGGGACCCCAGTACGAGTACAAACACCTCATATGAAGTCTAGACCGTGAAAGAGTCACTGTGGAAAACTACTTAATCATCAAGGATGGCAGAGCACCAAAGTATCAGGCACAAGATTGATTAAAATAGAATGTTATTCTATTTTCTAAAGAATCTTTTAGATTTTGAGAACGTTATTTACCTTGCAATTTTGCTTGCAAACGTTGAAAGCAAGGGACTTTGTAGCTTCTTCAATCTGTCATGATCTCATTTTGCTGGACACAGAGAAGTACAACGTGTTTCTCTTTTTTACAATACCCTGTATCAAATGAACGGGAGAAATATCACAGGTGGGAAGCGAGGTAACGTGTGTCAGTTCGATATACACACACACATTTAGGGGAGTAGATGAATGAATATGACATTTCATTGAAATTCTCATTCCCTTTCATGGTAAATCTCAAGACTCTTCTACCCAAATCAGTATCTGTTCTCACCCAGCTGAAATAGAGAAAAGGAATCAACCCCAGATGACCAAAATGGACCTATCAATGTAGCAAGGCTCTAATACAAACTACGAAATCGCAGCATAATGTAACTATCGGTTTAGAGGATGTAACAGGGCATACAAGCTTCTCAAAAGCATTGATCAATACAGGTTTTTCCCGTCTTTCTGTAACGAAATTTTTACGCTGCAAGTGTGAAAAAAAACAAATATCAGATTCGTACATGACGTCCTCAAACCAATATTAGATTTGGCTCTTTCGAAAGACCAAGTAACGTAAATCATTTTAGTGAATAAGCTTATTCTTCACCAATAGTATCGCTAACAACTGCATTACCCAAGATCATTTTAAAGCAAAATATACAAATGAAGTTGATGCTTTAAATTGGAGTATCGAAATGGTCAACTGTTTAACAGAAACCTGAATGGAAAGGGACAACGAAGGAGTTTCTAACGTGTTGGAACATAGCATCTTTTGATAATCAGGTTAGGTTCTGGTCCCCGTTTGATCCATTATCAAGAAATCGACAATCAAAAGAGGACTGCTTTAGATGACAATTGATTAATTACCACACAGAAGCTAGCTCAATTTCCACAGTAATGGACTCATGCGGGAGTAATATGATCGAAAACCCTAATACATCTTTGAATGGAATGAACCACAGATCACAAACATTTACGAATCAGTTGAACAAAAGCAAAACATAAGATAAAACAGATTATAACAGCGGACCTTGCACACTCACTAGTGTAATACTTTGTGCCACACATAAAGACCCAAAAGATACCATCACCTGTCAAAGGCAGGAACAACAAAGTATTACAGAAACGCACAGAGTATAAGCTTCAGGCTGCAAAAACCATTCCCAGAGAACTTTTGAGTGCAATATAGTCTCAAAATTATCTATACCTAAATTCCAATTGTTCATCAGGAAGTATATGCTGCACATTCATGAGACACTGCATCACGTCAAAATAACAGAAATATAACCGGTTAATTCCAGCCATTGTCGTGAAATGAGCTGTCTGTTTTTTTTATTCCGGTAATAGCAATCGCAGATTCGCAGGAGGTAATTTTGGGCAAAATTTTCTCACAATTCAGCCTAAAGAGGTCAAATTATGTTAATTTATACAAATAATTTCCCACGTGATAATTTTTGACCATTTTTTCTCACCTGTACATGTATTTAGACATTAAAGGTCGAAACCGAACAATTTTTACCAGAAAAGTCGTTGAAGTTATGGGGCGCTATCAACAAACCTTGTATTAATTCATAAAATTATGCAGAATATATCACATTAATATTGTTAGTGGTCAATTAAACTACATTATGGAAAAATATGATTTATAAAAAAGTAAATATATCAACAAACTACTTGTACGTCCTGCAGTTGAGAAAATGCTCAACATAAGCTCACCTGATTTCGAGAATAAGGCTTTTGGCAGTTAACTATGGAGTAATTTATCAAACCTTGAGGCGAGGATCACTGGACGGCTCCCTGCAGCATTTCTCATAGCTCTGAAATCCTGAAACACATAACTGTTGGTTTGAAGTGCCAGCAATCAGATACTGTTAATATTAATAGGGACGCGAAGCTTCTTACATCAATGATACAGTTTCCCACAGCATTTCGAGTAGCCACGAAGGTGATCAGGTTATCCTCTTCTTCAACCTCTTTGCCACCTACAAATTGTAAGATGAGAGTATCAAGGCAATTCGGGCATTTTATTCGCACAATCTGAGAAAGAGTGCACAAGTCATTTAGTCAGATTTTGAGAAGGGTCATCACTCGAGCATTTCAAGGTAAAAAAAATAAAACTAAAAAATCTAATAAATGTTGATCCTCTACCTATGCAACCAATTTTGGTGAAGGTTTACTTGGGCATCATAATCACCCCAGTCCATGTACTCTAAATTTTTTTGAGCACCTGCCAGCTGTATTGGCATTCCAGTCAACGAACCTTCATCCATAGATCCTTGGACGCATACTTAATCACCAGAAAGAGGTTGATCGGTAAAACAAAACCAAGGATCAGAAAACATGTTATCAGTAAGAGGCTTTCCAGTTGAAAAATATAGAATGAACTGATCTCTACACGAAATAAGGAATAAGGTTTCTACAAATTCATAATTTGAAGGCAGGAAAGTTTAGAATTCGGTAGTTTTAACGGAAGAGACTAACCAATAATGCACTTCCCTTCAGCCTCGTTTTTCCGTCTTCTAAAGCT
Organism: Silene vulgaris; assembly: GCA_036897335.1. Lineage (NCBI taxonomy): Eukaryota > Viridiplantae > Streptophyta > Magnoliopsida > Caryophyllales > Caryophyllaceae > Silene > Silene vulgaris. The sequence goes on along the minus strand of JAYMSF010000542.1, from coordinate 136 downwards.
CTCTGTGTGGCTTGCAGCACATCATCATAGAAATATTTCCTGATTTCTCTAGAATGTGGTGTAACACTAAGGATTTTATGAGCAAAAGTAGCTCGGCCGAGCTAGAAGTAGCTCGACCGAGCCACTTGACACTTAG
>JAYMSF010000541.1:0-15290 GCA_036897335.1 Silene vulgaris | reverse complement strand
GAAAATTTGTTGTCCAATAATTAGTGGGGTTTATAGGAGAGTTTTTTTTTTTTTTTTTCTTTTTTCTTGTAACGAGTTATAAATTTGAGGGTGGTATACTCACCTTCCTCATTGGCTATCAAAACCCATACCTCATGAGTTTGAGGTATGGATTCAAAATAAAAAAGCAATCACTAGGTATAATTTTAGACCATTCTAACCCCATACCTCATCATCCTAGTCAGACTCATGAATGATTTTTGATATAGTAACCTTCTCTCAAGTACAAAGGTGCCTCTCTTTATCGGCTTATGGGGTAGGGGAAAAGTAGGTACCTCGTAGTTAGTAATCGATACTCACTCTTCATTTCTGTTGGAATGTTCATGTTTAACACTCAACCTCAGGATGGGTAGGTGCATTTCTAAGCTAAAAGAGCAAAAATTGGTTCTACTTTTAACTGAACCATGGTCCCACAGGCTTTTTTTTTTCATTATTACTTTATATACCCCCCTTTCCCGTGTCTGTAGAATGACTAGAATCTATTTCTGATAAAATCTATTGGTTTACTTCTACTTCATCGCAGGCAGCATATACAGCTGTGATGCAAAAAGTCAACGGGTCGAATAAGTCAGGGTATGAAGCTGTTTTGAGAGTATACAGGGAGACAGATCTAAGCCAAGAGAAAACCCGCATAATAGGCAAGGGTTCACCTCACTTCTATTTTCTGATACTTTTGTTACCCCTAGTTTGACCTTTTAACCTGTTTTCTGATTCTTGCATTTGCGTTCATCCGTGATGTTTCTGTAGGTTCGCTAGCATCTTGTCCTGATGCTACTGTTGTTCTTGAAGTTCTCAATTTTTTGTTGTCTCCTGAGGTAAGCCGTAACATATAAATCTAGTACCCTAGCTCCTTTGTCTCACACATTTGCTTATGTATTTCTTTTTTGTTTGCCACAGCCATTTGTTTAGGTGTCCTATTTAGTTAAGTTTTTTTCGTCAAAGAGATTCTGTGCCGTCGTTTTATTTCTAAGTTGTATTCATGTGACTGGTGGACCCTAGTACTAGAGATGTCATTGAGACAGGCATGGTACTGCACCTGTTCTATTGATGCACAAGAGCTACATATTGTACCCGCCGTGAACGTTATACCCTCCCTGGGAGGTTTGGTGGGATCGGAGTTTACATCGTACCCACTTTTTACTCTCCTATCCGCCACGTATTAAGATACTTAATACAATTATGTCTATTTTATAGAATTGGTAAGGTAATCATACCCGCCTATCCTATAGTTAACACTAAACCAGCCATTATAAATTCTCCTAATCCATTTGCATGTGCTTGCGATTAAAAAACAATCCAAAAGCAAAATGGATGAGACTCATGAGAGGGGTAAGGTTTGTACTATAATTGGTATTGTAGATTGCTTCTTTTAAATAATTTTGATTACGATAGGTTCGAAGTCAAGATGCAATTATTGGACTTGGAGTCAGCATGGAAGGGCGTGAAATAGCTTGGAAATGGCTTCAGGTAAGAACCTCAGCTGTTACATAAAACACATAACATACCTTAAGATAAGATGTAGTAAACGAGGCACACTATGCATTTTTGTAGTAGCCAATACACCTTTGTACGCCTCGCAGATAAGTCCAAGGCACTGTTCCCTTCCCTTTGCCACATTAGCATGACATGTTACTCGTTTACCTGTTAGGCTGTTGTCCCTTTCTTAAGCTCCTAACAGAGTCTTGTCGCGTGGAATTTTATTTTTATAATACAAATTTGTTTGAAAAGATAAGTGGGTGTCGCTTTCTCCACATTCCTTGCGCATCATTCCCACACCCCTCAGTATATCTTGATGCCAAGTAAACCTTGATGCTGCTCACACGCTTTAAAACTAAGTTTGTAGGAGGGAAATTGTATATCCATGTCCTTCCCTCCAAATCCCGACCGAACTTGCTAACCAAACAAGAGAATCAATCACTCTTCTTCCCTTATTCTCTAAATCCCTCCATCAACAATCTTTTTATCTATTCTCGTAGCTGTGTAGTTTTTTTTCTTTTGCATGTCACTATGTCCGTAGCTCTTATTTGTTTATTATAGCTAATTTGTCATCATTAATGATCAGGATAACTGGGATCATATATCAAAGACATGGGGTTCCGGTTACCTAATTACCCGTTTCATTAGTGCGATTGTCTCGCCTGTAAGTTTTCTTGATCACATCATCTAACACAAGTAAACCTTTGGATGTCTACATTTTATTGATATGGTGACAATTTTTGGCCTTTTTCCAGTTTTCCTCAATTGAAAAGGCGAAAGAGATAGAGGAATTCTTTGCAACTCGAATGAAACAAGCGATTGTAAGGACCTTGAAGCAGAGCATTGAAAGAGTTCATATCAACGCCGGGTGGGTTCAGGCTGTCCAAAAAGAAACTCATCTAGCTCAAGTCGTGCGCGATTTATCGCTAAGAAACTGATGTGGCACACTCTTGTGCTGCAAAGTCTAATTTCGATTATGCCCCTTGTTTCTTTACAAGGGGTGTATTCAGATAAACTTCAGTTTGGTTAACGAGCTTCTCTTGATGGGGTGAGGGTTGTAGAAGTTCATAGACATTTAATTTTTTTTTTCTTTCTATAGAAGACAAATTGAAGTATCTTTTATCTTATATTGGGAAGCCTCGGTTTGTTGCAACAAGAACTTGTGTTCGAAATCCGAAAATAGCTATGTTGATTATTGACCAAGCAAAGTTCTCCTTGTTGAGTGTGGTCTAGATAGTTGTGTTCCCTATCCTCGCCCCTTCCCCCAACTTTCCGTTTGCATGACTTTATGATGGGCTGACTTGGGGGGTTCCAGGTTTCCTTGTTGAGTGTGCTCTAGATCTTGGGGTTATTGATGTCGATAAGTATGAACATCACTAATCTTGTCGAAGCATATAAAAGATGTAAAGAAAAAATCAGATATTGTTGTGTTAGAACTTAGAAGCACTTTGTTGGCTTCATTTAGGGATTTGATGGGTTTTGGTATATTTTCTATAATGGGTTGTTCATATGGTTAGAGAGGATGGGTTTGATAGTGTTGGTTGGGAAGGAAGTGGTGACATTCTTCTTTTAATATGCATTTCGTAACTCGTTACAATCAGTTAACTTGCTCTTGTTCTTAGTTTTTGGCCCTAAATAAATTCCCTTCATTTTGTGTTATATTAGGGAGGCCATTAAAGTAGAAATAATGGCCTTTATGGGGGCGGTAATGGTACCTTTGTCCGTTTTGGGTTGAATTTTTTATCGAATGGCTTCACCGAAAGCAGACTTCTTTGGCTTGCATTTCCATCTTTTATTTCTTCCCTCTTGTGATACACTTTGTTCTTGTCACTAAGTAGCTCATATATATAGTGGCATTTGAGAGATGTATAGTGTTGCGAAGATGCCCAACCCCCCCAGTTTGGTCCTATAGCCTGTCCGCTAGTGCCATTTTTAGTTATATCTTTTTAAGTTATACAGTAACGGATGTAACAAGGGTTTCGAGAGCCCAAACAATATGCAATTGCATCTTGTTGGCAAAAAGAAAAGAAAAAAAAGGTGAACAGAATTCAGATGCAAAGTTTGCTAGACTGTTGCCTGTTGGTAAATATTCATGCTCGCATTCCTTGTTTAGTAAATAAAATCCATACGATTGGTAACACCTTCCACTTTGGGACAATCCAAATGGTCGCATTCCTAGTTTAGTACTCCGTATGAAAATTGACAATCCAATCCAATGGTAAATTACATGCTTTACCAATCAATTAGATTGGAGGGAGTATTGTACTATCTCAGCATTCAGAGAGTTCACCCCAATATTTCAGTTAGATGAAGTGGAAATTCTCATTTTTATCATAGCTACTAAAAAAGGTTCACAGTTTTGTCATCGTCTTTAGCCACGTCAAGGATCAAACTATGTATCATACAATGAAAAAGCTCAATTTTCATAATTTCGAACTCTTCAATAAGTTTCAGGATCATATCTAAAATAACTTTGATACAAACATTACAATGTATGTTTTTGGGACCTACGCAGTGACCAGAAACTGCCACTAGAGAAGGCGTTACATTAATGCCTAAAGTAGCCAACCTAGGCAGTCAATGAGTCAAGACCAAACTTTATACATATAACATACCCATTATCTGATATCTAGCCAAAGTAAATACCAAGAAATGGAGGAAAAGGAGAATATAAAATAATAAAAATACGATAAGAGCAGAACAAAACTCCCTCTATTACTCAAGCACCTTCTATTCAGTTTCAATTCCGACAAGCTAGCCCTGTAGCGGGCTACCTTGATGTTTCTTAAATACTGTACACATACGAGGTGATAGCGGTGGCACCTGTGGTGGTGGTGCAGAATATTCTGCAGCCAGATAAAATGCCACCACATTTTGGTAAAGCCCCAAAATTAGGGCATGAATTCTAAAAGATTGCCACCTGCTCTTATTAATTTAGGGGGACATACAATCGTCTGTCCTTGATGGCGTCTGTACATTCATTTCCTCTGCATGCTTTGCTGAATAGTCCATCCCATTTTCACCTGCAAATATAACATGTCATTGAATGAACCAACAGCTAGGATTTTAAGAGAACTGTGAGAATATTTGCGAGGAGAAAGGTTATTACTAAATATTGCATCCAGCGATTGCCGTTTAGGTGATGTGCTTCCTTTGCAATCTACATTTTAAAACAAGGCCATGAAGTTAAAAAACAAGGATAAGAAAAATAAAAAAGAAATAGATCAAAAGGAACGCGAAAGATACAGAAGAAATTTTCCAAGCTACCCTTCTAAAAGTCAAAGTAAAGATGCAGCTGTTTAAAAAATAAATTACATATACATATACGGAATTTCGGAGTACAATTCTACCTAGTTTGCAGCCACCTCAGGGATTATGTTCATTCAGGTTCCCCTACGGTGTTGAAGAGGAATAAAAAGAAACTGGCAACTTTATGTGTTTGGCTGATGATTGGACCGGGCCTTTTTTTACTAGTTTAATTTTATCAGAGTCAAGGGTAATACTCTCATTCTTATGTGAAACTTTAAAACACTTGCCAATTTCCCGCTCAAAGTACATCATCTGCCTACACAGGGTTAGCTCTTATATGCACAAAGACGTCAGTATAAAAACCGAACAGCATTTCTACTGCAAGCATCAAATTTATCTCTATATCATCATATGAATGTACGATGAACATATTACATGACCACACCAATTCGCAATTGCCATGAGGCCTATGACAAGTTGATAACATGAATGTACCAACGAATGTCCGGGACGAAGGAGCATACCAGTAGAAGGATGCAACCCTTTGACAGCATGAAAATTCTTGTATGTATAGCCAACAAAGCTTAGATCTTTTGGCGTTAAGTTCATCTGGTAGAAGCAGAATAAATTAATTTGTGTGAATAAATAAGTAAACTTAATATTAGACCAGATAACCAGAATAGTCAGTTTATCTAATTTTGAGAGAGATTCTTTCTGTTGATGATCAAGATGAACCACTAGCAAACTGCAGCCACTTCACATCTTGTTCAGCTGGGGAAGGGTCAAGGCTTAAAGGGATAAGGACACAGGCTTGTCTGAATAGATACCAGCCTGGGAATGGATGTGGCTGTAGTGGGATGGAGAGTATAACTTGAGGTGAAGATGTAACGCTATAAAGGTATTTCAAGTGAGTTTAGAAAAATAAATACTTACTAAATATCAAATGGGGTGGAGGGACCATCCAGTAATTGGAACCGAGTTGATAGCTACGATGTTTCCACAAAGGGTAGGAGTTTCATACTAATGCTGAAGTACAGGCGTTTATAGGGGAATTCAACTTTCCTAAACTTGCGAATGTACTCTGTAACATAGTTTTATGAATTTCTTTTAGTTTTCTTTCCTTTATCATCTACCGCTTCCTCGTAGATGCTGGTCAACAATTTATTTAGTTTATAATGTTGGAATGAGAACAACAATACAACATAATTTCCACCTCTTCTATTAAAACACTAAGAGCTAAGAGTTGAGAGTGGAGAGTATCATATACCAGCGATTGCTTTAAAAGAAGATGAAAGGAATCCAACTAAGGTACCTTTCTAGAGGGTCCTGACCCAGATTTGGATGGTGTAGTGTTGTCCGCCTGAAAACAAAGCACAAACACTCGCATGTTGTTACAAAAAGGGGATACCAGTCTGTCAAAGAACATATAGCTTGTAGGTGTACTAACAACTACGTAAATAAGATTGCATGACTTTTGCATACAAATATTTCTATTGGTAGAACAGTTCACAATGTATTGTCAAAAATAATTCCCAATTTATTTGTCAAGGAAATAACACATCAACATCGCTTCATTGTCTCAACACGGGGCACGTGGAAAGACAATGTATGCAACCTTACGTTTAACGAGAGATTATTATAAAGATGATTGATTAATATAAATTTTGTGCGTCTAAAGTTATACACTCTCCTTCTCATTCGTTTCTTCCACAATTCCTTTTTGGTCAATTTCTTTGATTTCTTTGATTTCTTCCACCGTCTCTTGTCGGTCTTAAATTTCTCTCATGCATATGGCCCGCCTACTTTTACCCCTCTATTTTTTATTGTTTGATTATATTTTTTTCGAAGTATTGTGCAGTTGAAGAAGAAATTACAGAAAAAGGAGGAAGTAGCTTCTTTTTCTTTTTGGCTTATTCCTTAATATAACTGCTTTGCTCTAACTTATATGACACGTTTAATTAACAACAGACCAACCAAAAGTGACTCACAGTGATTGGATTTTTTCAACTCTCAACTCTCAACTGAATCAGTCGACACTCTGACTGGTTCCAATACGATAATGAGTCATATAATCAACATGCTATCTCAAAATAATTATGTTTTGCATAAGCCAAAAAAATTTGATACCACAGATCGAGCACTGATGTGAAAAGTAGTAAATTTCGTCAAGCAGAAAAAAGATGGCAACTACAAGATTAGGTCATTGGTATACCTCATCAAATTTCATGAAGTTCTGAGTATCCAACTCTCCATTGACCTGTGGTTTGTATGCTGCTTCCAATTCATACAGCTTATCCCACTCAACATCCTTAAACCATGGATGTGACTGACAAAAAAATGTTTATCTGATTAGAAACAACGCAGAAACACCGAGGTAATAGAAAGAAACATTCAAAATTTACAGGTCAAACCAAAGGAGTACCTTAATATGTTCCGCTCCTCCTGTGCCTAGTCGGTGATCAACATCACATAGCAATCTACATATCAGATCCCTTGCCTCAAGCGTCAATCTAGCATCTTCTGGAAAATGGAGGTACTGCCTCCAGTGGACAATCTGAAATTCCATTGCAGAAGAAAAAAACACATCAATCATAGAACCCCAGGTAACATATTCCATTATTCTTTTCTACACATTATCAGCATCTTAGTTTTTTTCTAAGTAGCAGAATGCCTAAAAAGAAAAGATAGTCGAGGTTCATATATCTACATTTGGTATAATGTAAAGAACTGGACAAGAAATTACTCGTGCTAGTTTCGAAAATCCCCAACACAGATCGAGATCATTTTCAATGTCCCAGCTGTTGGATCAATATGACTGGGCTAAAAAGCTACCACAGTTATTGTAACAATTCATTTTTTAATACTGACTGCATTCAGTAATTAACTCTCTAACTTAAAAAACATGTAAAAAAATCAGACATTCACGTTCAGATAAAAGAATGTCAGTATGTGAGCTGTGAGTCCATGACACATCACATAAACTCGGGTCAATTGTATTAACAATTGTCACCTGCCACCTGGTTAGTTGTTTTTCAGAAACTGATTGAAATTTTTGTATCATGAAATCTACCCCTCCAATATTTCTCAACCGAAAACAAAAGAACATACCTTCCTGCATGTCGTTATAGGGTCATCTGAGTAAAAGGGAGGATAACCAACCAACATCTCATACATTATTGCACCCATTGACCACCTAAAAAAGATGTTGGTAAGAATAATGGATGAAAACAGAAGTTCAGAATCAATAGTTCATTGAAACTGTTCAACAGCATGTTTGCTTGATCCAAAACCGATCTCAGAAAGCAAATTTTCAAATTAAAGGGAAGTATATGAGAAATTTTAGAGTCTGTAATTTGGTTTCTGCAATCGATCCTAATTTACAAATCAAATGTAGGTATCCAAACACTATCTTAAGAATTAACAATACTACATTTTCCAGGCACCCTGAAATTTAATAGCTTCATGAATGCAAAATAGAGAAACTAGAAAATACGACAAGGGCAACTTCGACAATGTGAACGACATAGCTATGACAGCTCTGGTTGATAATAATACTATCAACCAAAGCAGATCACCTGGTTACTCCAACAAAGCTAGTTGTGCCAGAGTGGGACATATAAACAGCCAATGTAACGTCTAAACATACAAATGACTGCAGGCTTTACCTCCTAACTAGTCAAGACTACAAAAAGACTCTTATGGATGTCCCATGGAAGAAACATATCTTAAATGGTATAGATCCATCACGAAACTAATCACAAAACACCAGGCGATTAAGGCGGAGAGCAATAAACATTAAGGGAACACATAAGCATAGACCAATGTACATGGACTAGCCAGCAAAGCTCTCAGGTGTCTTTCCCATATTTATTAAAAAATATTGATTAAAGAACCCTTCAATCACATGACAACAGAAACAATTGAGCTTGTCTATTATTGTTCAACTTGGGGAGTCATAACGAGTAAGAAAACAAAAAAAGAACAAAGATCATATCAGAGTGAAATAAAGCATACCAGTCACATTCGATTCCATATCCTTTCTTTAGTAAAACCTCAGGAGCAATATAGTCAGGTGTGCCCACAGTTGAAAAGGCCTGTTAAAAAGTGAAAGGTTACGAGTCATGAGCTGGACAACGGTTACATGATACTGGAGCTTAATCATGGTTAAACATCGAGGATTAGCAATTTAGCATTTCATAGTGCAGGTTTTCCAGGCTCAGAGGGTGACACTGGCATTACTAAAGTGAGACACAAAACTCAGTTGCAAGGAATTCAAAATGCCTTTTATCAAATCAACAAAGATAATCAGATACTACTAATAATTTAAATGAATGTGGTCATACCCTGGTTGGATACAGAATATCTCATATTACCTTAACAAAGATCACAGTTATGATATATTGTTTACCTATAGATAACATGCTATTTAAGCGATGGCAAAGCATATCTTGACACTCTTGAGAATTTCCTAAATCTAACATACTTCTACATGTCAAAGTTACTATGGAGTATTTCACAAGGAACATTAGCAAAATAAAATTAAAAATTTGTATCATAGAAGCAATCAAGCTCACTGTAAGACATCAAATCCTACACATTAATTACAGTGAAGTTGGCATTTGGCATGCATATCAACAAAAATATTGCCACCCACCACCTAAATTGTTCTAAAAGGCGTAATGAGCATACCAGTTTCCTCCTGTTCCTTTGCCAGTGCTGAAGTTGCTCACGAGCACTTCGCCAACTGTGGCCATTACCAGCATCAGGCAAGGATCCATCTATGTCCATTAATTCCCTAGAGGTGTCATCCATGGATTCATTTTCCTTGATTGTCGACAATGTTGAACAATCAAGAGGCTTACAAAGGCCAAAATCTGAAAGCTTCATATGACCATTTTTGTCGAGAAGAAGGTTGTCTGGTTTGATATCCCTGTAAAGTATATTGAGGTGAATTGTCAAGTACCTGATCATACTAAAATAATTAAAGATACATATTAAATAGAGTAAATTATCAATTACTCCCTTTTAAGATACACTTTCTCAAACTAACTCACTTTCAAAAAAAAAAAAAAGAATAAAAAATTACACCCAAAATACTCCCAAACCCTATTCTTGGGTTTCTCTGACGAAAATGTCTCTGGTTTATTTAATTCCCATATTATTCCTCTACTCCATCACAACCGCCCACCCTTCAACCACCAACCACCAATGGACTCCATCATCAACCACCGCAATCCCCCACAAAAACTCCACCACTGAACTCGTTAGAGTCCAACACCACCATCCTTTAAACATCCAAACTTCAAACTCCAAACTCCATAGTCCATCACAGCCTTCCTTAACTATCCAAAAATATCTTTCAACAACCCAAAAAAAAAAAACCAACTACCCAAAACACCACCATCAATCGCCGAAAAATCATCCCCCACAATTCCACAAACGAAACACCCTCCCCCATCCTAGTAAACCCTATATCTAGGATTCTCAAGGGATGGACAGGTGTTTCGTTGGTGGGCATGGGTTCTCGAGGAAATAGGGTGGTGTTATGAGGTAAGGGACTCGGCGTAGGATGGAGCAAAGGCCGAGCTGTGGTGGCTGCTTCTGGTGGTGGAGTGCTGGACGTGAGCTCGAAGTCCACGAGATTACTGGTGACTTCTGGGTCAGCAAAATGGAGGAGCAAGTGGTTTTTGGTGCCATCGCTAGTACGAGAGGGAATGGTTTGGGTGGTTGTTGGTGTTTCGGGTGGGTGATTGTGGTGATTGGTGGTGGATGTCGGTGGTGGTTGGCGGTTGAAGTGTAGTCAGTTGTGGCGGGTTGAGAATTAGAGAAATCAGGGCCATTTGCGTCATAAAAACAAAAAAATAGGGGTTTGGGAGCAATTTCTGAACTTTGACAATATTTAAGGTGTAACTTCTAAAAAAGGAATAAGTTTGAAAAAATCTGTTCGAGAATAAGTAATTGATAATTTACTCTATTAAATATTCACATTCTGGAAGAGAATAAACACTATGTTTTCCCCCATCAGATAATGAAACAATGCAAACCTGTGGATATAGTTATGTTTGTGAATTGATTCTATTGCCAGAACACTTTGTGCTATATAAAATCTTGCAACCTTCTCAGTTAATATGTCTTCCCTCATCAGAAGAGTCATCATGTCACCGCCAGGAAGATATTCCATAATTAGATACAGATATTCATCATCTTGAAACGAGTAATATAATTTTACTATGCAGTGACTGTCTACTTCAGCGAGTAAGTTCCTTTCAGCTCTGACATGTTCCACCTAAAAGCAATGGAAAGTTAAGGGTGAAACAAGATATTCATATTCCAACATAAAGTTAATTACGGAGTACAATCTTGTTTAAAAAACTGCATTCAACAAAAGCTAAAAGCATTGTTGACTTTTCAGACTAACACACACGAGTAACTTGTGTATAGATAGCAATGAGTGTCCCCACTTTCTAATGGTAAGAGAACAGGTAAATGGGATGAGGTAAATAGGTTATAAATAGAAAGTTAAGACATCTTGCAAAGAAAGCAAAAACGTTTTGTATAAAGTATACACTGTACAAACCAAGCAAAAGCATAGAACATCACAGTGATGAAGTTCAAAATTTACAGAACAGCTTGAGGTTCTTCTTTAAACAGATGTATTATTGTCAAACTGAGATAAAAGAGCTAAAAAGTGGAACAGTCTGAAGGAATCGTATTCAAAACTAAACTAAATTTAAAACATAGTCTCTGATAGAAACAGTAAGCCACGGAGGATGGTATTTGTGCACAGATGCAGCAGCAGCTCAAAGATACTTTAAAAGGAGGCATCACAATTTAATAACAGGTTGCAATCTGAGACAACCGTGAGACTTGAATCATCAGGAAATAACATGGGTTAAAGTTACTAAGAATAGAGGACGATACCTGTCCTCTGCTAAGCATTTCAGATTTCTTCAACTTTTTCATGGCATAAACATTTCCTGATTTTTTCTCCCGGCAGAGCTGAACCTGCAGCATGGGAATCCAATACAATATTGAGCTTGAAGTGGTATTGATAAGGCTACAATCACATAACAGAAGTTCACTGCTATTAATTAAATTTAGAACAGTAAAATAAAGTGGATGCAATAAGTCGAAGAGACACGTCATCAGTTAACAGAGTTTATGAAGGCAATCTGCATGTCCAGTGATGGTAACAAAATAACTACTCTCTCCGTTGGCCCCTAGCACACTAAAGATAACATCAATGTAAACAGATCCATCCACCTCCATCAACATCATTGTTGGAAAGATATATACTATTATTAATCATCATAATTGAATAGGTTTAACAATATGAAATTTTTGACAGTCAAACTTAATGCAGACTTTCGAATTGCCAATACGAACACAACACTGCAATTGAAGTATTGACGAACCACACAACAAGACCAGCTCAGGATTACAATTTACAATAAACCAGACAGAATGCTATAAATGAATTATAAAACATTTAACTATCAACATTCACCTCACCATAAGCTCCTCTACCAATAATTGTTAGTAAGTCAAAGTCATTCACGCAAATTCTATTTCTTTTCAGCCGCATGAACTCTGTCTCCTTTCGCTCCAAGTCTTTAATCAAATTGATCTGCTCCTCCTTCGGTACATCTGAAGAAGCTAGTTTCTTTTCTAGAACCCATCGTCTACAGAAATAAGAAAGCAAGCCTTATAAGTGAGACAATTTAAACAAATATAAATCATTCAGCATAAAAAACAACAGTCACGATAGTGACCAGCAACTTCTCAGGCACAGTATCATATGAGCAAAGACATTTGGACAAATTCAACAAGTGTCATAAGATTCTGCAGCTCATCATAGATATCAGCTAAATTATCCATGATCTATAGAATACATTATTCAGTCTTCTGGTACCTACTTAGATTTGTTGTTCCGAAATGAATATACAGAGGAAATACTGCCAGTTTGGTCCATTTTCTGGAGTACGCGGCTGACAGATCATTATCTTTACTGTACCACTTAAATTACCAGGAACTGCATATCTAATAAAGGAAATCGGTCACTTTTATTGACCCACGTCCCTTAAATCTCTAATGTCTTCTAGGCTTTCACATTATTCCCTTAAACAGAACCTTCCCTAACCTAAATCCCTTCATTTACTACACCTGACAAGTCAAGTTCGAATATTTCCACAATGACATATTAAAGAGAAGTCACAAATTCACATTTATGATTTATTACCTTAACAATAAGTTCCAACTTTCAAGTACATACATATCTCACCAAAATTATATATTTACTCTTCAACACTCATTTCCTCAACCTAACAGGCTACCATGAATATTATCGAAATCTTGAAACAAAAAGGGCACCTTCCCCAAAGGTTCACTTATTGCATCACAGCATACAGAAAAGATAAAACCTTTGTTCGGATGATATATTTGAAAACATGTACACACATAATCTTAGGAAATTAACAAGCTCAAGGAATATCTAGTAACCATTTTTTTTATCTTCATCCAAAATGGGATCTCGCTTCAACACTCATTCTATCATCTATCGGAAAAAAATCTCCAATACCTCACTAGTGAAATACAGACTGTGAATCTATTTATCGATCACATAAGTTATAATGGATACTGATATACAAGAAGATAGCGGTCAGCATTTCAGATGTAATCCTCTCTAAGCCTCCAACACCTTCAATCCATCAATAAGTTGAATACCCCCCTCCATCTCTTTGATTTCTTCCCATTTGACTTTTTGGGGTCAGAATTTCAAAATTTTGACCATACATATCTCAAAAAATTACTAAAAATATAAAATAAAATATGATACTCCCTCTGTTTTTTAATGATGTTCCCACTTCTTGAATATATATGTAAGGAATATTTTAATAAAGTGGGAAAGATATGGAGGGAGTACTATGTACTCCATACTAATGTATCTACTACAGTCTACAACAACAACAACATCAGAGCCTTAATACCAAAATGATTTGGGGTCGGCTGACATGAATCATCCTTTGGAACCGCCATGGGTGAACACACATCCCAAAATGATACTAACATATCTACCTTTCTAAAAAAAGAAAAATACTCCCTCCGTCCCGGTCAATTGTTGTCCTTTGGTAAGACCAAGGAAAGAGTAATGAGCCAATTACTAAATGACAAGTGAATGGGTGTGAATGATCATATTACTCATCAAGTTCATTCTTAAAATAGAAAGGACAACAAATGACCAGGACATAGGAAGTAGTCGCAGAAATAGAGGGAGTACCAAGTATCACCATCCCTCGAGTAACCTAAGTATTTACCCATTGCTGCTCCACCATTCTCGCAAACATATTTCACATCACCACAAACCTGAATTCAAAATTCCACATTCTTTTATTCCCCGTTTTCATCATTTACTCCAATTAAGATGAAGGTAGCACATTTACTAACTCCATAGGCATATCGCGCCATTGCGACACTTTCAAACCTTATCGAGTCAACAACACTGAATTTCACTACTACTACTATGCTGCTGCTGCTGCTGCTGCTACTGCTATTAGCTATCAAATATCAATCAATTCCTAAATTTACGCAATGCGCGACAAAATTAATGAAACAATTTAAGCAACTGAACTGTATTGAGATTGCAGATAACAACTACAAAACCAAAATCAAGCAAAATATACAAAGAAATGAAAGTAAAAGGGATAAAAAGGAATTAAAAATTGAAAAAAGAACCTTTCTTTGCGCTCTTGAATGTTTTTCATTTGAGCACGGTAATGATTCTCGATGAACTTCTTAGCAGCCTTGACTTTCTCCATGGTCAAACTCGACCCTAACACTTCTTCTTCTTCTTCTTCTTCTTCTTCTTCTTCTTCTTCTTCTTCTTCTTCGTCTTCATCCTTTCTCTCTCCTCTTTCGTTCTCTCTCTCCATCTTCTTCGTCGTCGTCTCCTTCTTCTTCTTCGCACACTAAACTCTTCACTCCTATGTACGCAGTAGAAAAGTAATCCCCAAATATATATTTTTAAACTTTTTTAGAGTAATGAAATCGAGTTTTCGATCGGGCTGGTGGCGGCTCACACGGGCTTTGAAATGTCGACCCGCAACTTTGATTGGATCGGGTCGGCCAGTTCATTTTGCCAAGCTTTAGTTAGATGTCATGCCTTGGTTATTTTAACACCAGAAAACCAAGCTCGTTTGCCACTTAACTCGCACCCCTTCGCAAGCTAAGTTAGGCAACCATTTTGCGGAATATGTTATAAGTGTTGTGTAACGCCCCGAAAAGCAAGGAGGCAGCTCAGATGGCTCTTTTATTTAATAAAAGATAGCAGCGGAATTACAAGGGTGTCACCGCCGTATTCCCCCTTCGAAGAATACAAGGCTTACAATAAAATAAATACACTTGTGTATCTAAAACTAAACTATCCGTCACAAATGAGTGACGGATACCATATTCTCTCACAAAATACCCATCAAGAGTGAGTGGAGAAGCACATGGGGGGTGCCCACCTTGTCCCCTCTACCCATTTC
>JAYMSF010000540.1:0-15302 GCA_036897335.1 Silene vulgaris | reverse complement strand
TACACATAAACTCAATTTGATTTGATATGGTTGTAGTGTTGTACAATGCTTCTCTACAACTGCTGGTAGAATCCCTTTTTCCTCTTCTATGTGAGAGCAAAATGAGAAGTTACCTACAGAGCACGGGTGTCCAGGACTCTTAATATGTAGCTTGGTTGACCATGTATATTTGAGTTTGTGAGCTAGCTTGAGGACAAGTTTTATCTCCTGATGTTTCACAGAGTAGTCAAGTACTCATATTGAGTTGCATCTTTTTTAATGCTTACAGCAATCCACCATTTATGTCTGCAGTGTATTTTTTGTTTTTGATCCTGGATATTGCTACATTTTGACAGGATCTGATGCTCTGTCTGGCAGTGGATAACTTGGAAGCAACTGATGCAGCGCTATTACCATTAGTATTAATAGTAGGAAGACTCTTAATAGTACCATGGATTTGATGGATTTGGAGTTTGTTAGATAACTTCCTTCGTCTTTGGCTTATGTGCTGTTTTGATGATGAGAAGGACGATACTGGAAGCTCCTTTCGCATCAACGTGGTCTCTGCAACTCCCTGGCTGTTGTAGGTTTCTGTTTTAATTGCCATATCGCTAGTCTTTTTTTATTATATATCGCATGCACTTCAAGCTCTTGTATTATGTGATTATGTGTGTGAACTTGATGTTTCTGGAAGACTAAACGTTCATTGTTTCTGTGTTGAGGTGTGATTTAGGATGCAACGGCATCGTTTCGCCTCTTACAGCTTTCTGCACTTCGTTTTTCAATCTGCACGTCATCTGCTTGTCGTTGCCTCACTTCTTAGCGTCATGTCGTCATGAATCATCATCTCCAGAACATTGGCTGCCTTTCGATATTTAGTTCCCTCCACACCACGACTATGCTCTTGATGCTCTACTAAGACTATGAAACTTGGATTTTTGGAACAAGAAGATGAAACCCATGATCTTGATACCCTGTTTGGGAGTGTATAGTAGGGATCGTAGAGGGGTCTGTTTCTAGGCAGCAAGCAGGCAAGCTCCCAACCTTGTATACACCAATGAGTTACGACATTCGTCTTGTGAGCATTGACCTGCGCCTCAACATGTTTCTAGCCTTTGGTATAAAGTACTGCTCCAGCTGCTTAATCTGAGCAAAATCACATTTCGCCTGTGCCATCTTCATTGACTCTGTTAGCAAACTTCAGCAGGTAAGGTAACTTTCAATCACACCTGCTTGCAAAGATCATCGTTTGGGTTCTCCAACATGATAACTGGTTAAAATTTGACTTGAAGTAAATATATAATCTGTGTCAATGAATAAATTTCCTGTCTTCTATTTTAGGGTCTATGTGATAAAACCTTTCACTTGGAATCGTTTTTCATTGCATGTTGTCTGTGGTCACTATCGGTTGTGATCTACAGCTTTCATCAACTTGCATATCCATTAACATACATGTTTCTTGATTTTTGTGAAAAACAAAATAGGAAGTTTATTCACGGACAGAGGAAGTACGTATGTTTAATTTAAGTGGAGATTCACTCGTAGTTTATATTTGATGCAACAAGGTAGATTGGTCGTATTGAAGTATGGTAGTTACGTTATTAAGCAACGAGATTATTAGTAGACAAAGGCTAATTCAGATGAATCGTGTCTTTCCTTGCCCATCATTTAGTAGTGTCCCCCATTTTTTTGTTACTTCTCCCTCGCTTTTTCCCCTCACCTTCAGCCGTAGTTAAGTGACATTAACCATTGCTGCCTATTTGCTGACTTCCTTTCTGACTGCTCCCATAACAGCGTAACCACCAACACATCCTACTCTTCGCCAAAGTGACCATCATACGACCGAAGCCTGTAATCACCCTACACGAGTCACATGCCCTTCGTCCATTTTGAAACTACCCTCTGCCAGTTTTCCTTCGCATTCACCATCTGGTTCTCCACTTCATATCCCATCCGCTGCCACTTTGAGAACATTCATTTGACCCCCCGTAAAAGACATTCCACCCCCTTGAACATCCTCCCATGGCCAAGATTTTCATCGTTGTCAGCCTTTTGTCAGGGACTAGACGTATTTGTAGAACATTTGGCTGCGGCTGCGGCTGCAAACATTATCCAAACATCCATTCCTCATTGATTTATTGACTTGGATGCTTGATTGTACAGTGTTTAATGAGGAAATTTTGGGCGAAGAAGGAATTATTGTGGTGTCTTTAAGAGAATGGATGTGTGGTTGCTAGGGCCAAGAGAGTGCTGTTAAGGGACTAGAGTTGGGCTGGTGGGAAAAGGTGGGGAGAGACAAATAGGATCTTTGAGGACATTATCGATGATGGGGGTCGCTGGAGGGAGAAAATGGGGTAGATGTTGGGCTGGTGGGAGACGGGAAGGGTTCGGAATGAAAACGGGTAACTTGGACATTAAATGGTCGAGTATTTCTCCCTTTGTACTCGCTAATAGTTTGGCTTCGTGGATCAACTATTTAGGTTAATTAGTTCTAGTGGCTAAGAGGTTAATAAATTAAATGGTTTATTCAGAGATTTCACATCAAATTCGAGTATTTCCAAGTTTGTTGGTGTTTCGTAATGGTGTTATAATGTTCAGTCGACATACCTTTTTTTGGGCCATATTTTCTATGGCATTGAGAGCTCGTGATTACATTCTACTCAGTTTGAGGCCACTGTCTATAATCTGTTAATCAATATATCGATAACTTTGAAAACTTTGGATTGTATAATCAGGTTTATTATTTTAGTTTATCCATCACTCTTCCCGTCCATTTTTTATGTTGGAACTTTGATGTGTTGATGTGAGCCCTCGTAATGCGTCACATTGTGGTTGTGAATGGTGCTGGTTTGCTGGAGGATTTTAGTATGGATCATATGTAACCCGTCGTCTTTTAATTTGTGAATGTTGCTATTATGTTTGTTGAGTTGTTTCATTTTCAAATTTTACCGTCTTTGTAAGTTACTCTGAGCGTTCGGTGGGAATTATGATGTAATTTTTTTACCAGGATTTATTTTATTCAAAGTAATGGAGTGAGATTTCTCTTTGTAAGTTTCTCTTTGCTTCACTTTTCTGTTTTTATTCCCTTGTGCTGATCATCAAACCTAGACCTAGTACCGCAAGGAGGCACTTTTGCTACTAGGGTAATTACGAAACCGTGACTCTTTTGTAGCAGATGCTCGAATGACTTAAAATGAATGACTTAAAATGAAAATCAAAGAAGAGAATGTAACGAATAAAAGCAAAAATCGTCCCATGAGACATTGTCGTTGAGGAATTAGTGATCGATGATGAAATTGGTGAGCCGTGTTGGTTTATGCTTCACAAATTATGGGCAGTATACAATTCGTATAGTAGCATGGCCTGATACTCGTATATGCATATTCCCATCCTCCTACTTACCACCCCTGTTATTTTACCTCAATGCATTCGGGTATGTACCTCCGACATCTGAAAGCTTTTTAGCTGCCTCCCATTTGATCTCTTCGATGATGGGAACAAACTTTTCTAGCAGTAGAGACAGCCGATTTCAAGTTCTTGTGTGACGTGTAAGGTTTCTACATTTGTGGCCGGGTCTGTACAACGTATATCTTCCCATCCTTGACCACACCTTCGATATCTTGTGGAGAGCCATAAAGCTCTTCAATTGCGCTCCCGGTGCGTGCAATGCCGGAGAGTACTGTCTGACGGAATTTGTCGTCGTTGATTAACGGGTCCGTTGAGTAGTCAAGCACCACTTTCTCTTCTTCATCCATAGGCACACTATCACGCATAAGGTTTTGTAGAAATTAGTTGTATTCCTTAAACAGAAGGAACTTACAATCAAACAAACGACTCAACTATTACGAGATTGTTCCATAATAGAACACAAAAGGATTATATTGGTCATGTTGAGGTTAGGTCATTCGGGTACTTTTTATCGAGTCATTTGCGCAAGTCAGGTTAACCAAGTAGCTATGGGTCATGAGGGTTGGTTTTTCTTCCAGCTCAATAATTTCAAGCCATAGTTCTTGTTTCAAATCAGCTCAATTCGGGTTTTGGGCCTACCTTCGGTTGTGACTTGTGAGTTACTGAACAGGGCATTATGGAGTCAAAGGGCATTATGGAGTCAAATCAATTTTCATTTGATCTAATTTTTTAGGAAAAAAGGAAGTCAGTTTTTAGGGTCAATGTAAGGGCCTACCTTTGTGTTTTTATAGCGCACCGCCTAAAACCAAGTTCATCCTACCTCAGGGCATTGTGGCTTGGCTATATAGTCTAAGTAGGAATTAATGAATAATGGAGATTAGCGACACACCTATCATAGAGTCCGGCACCAGCATATCCTTCTAGATCTTCACCATTGGAATCAGACCGAAAGATAATTGACCTTTTTATGAAGAGTCCGATAGGTTTGCTTGGATATCCCAGTACCTACAAGATAGAGCTCGTCATTGCCGTATTTCCTTGAACTTGTGGACGAAATTATGCATTCATTAGCCTCATTTTAAAATATATAGGAATTTTCTCAAAAAATAAAAAATTTGGAATTTTCTCTACCATTCTGTAGTCGAGCCTTGCGAAGAACATATTAGTCGCTATTAATGGAAAAATCTCTCTGAAAGATAGCAATTTTCTAATGTAGCAGCATCACATTTCGCAACCTTTCAAGCTTCTACATCCTAAGTTCACGACTCATTGTACATTATCAAACAGTACTCCCTCTGGTTGTATATGTTCGCTTTTCAAACGTAGCTTTGAGAAAAGAAAACATCAATGGGGTATTGGCCATTTCGGGAATTAAATTAATCTTATGTGCTTTCAAATTTCGAAAAATATGATAAGTGGTAGCGCGGTTGCGCCGTTGGTGCCCCCATTTTGGGAGTTTCAGTAAATCCAGAATCCAGAAGAATAAACATACGCGAAAAAATGTACTTGGTATACAACATGCTAGTACAGAGGGAGTGGTTCAGAAGAGTTTGGGAAGAGCTACCTTTGGAGAGTCCAGATCACTTTTACTGGTTACGAAACTCCAAGCACGGCCAGGATAGGCTCCGACCAGAGTTTCTCCGAGTCCTTTCACGACCTATGGCAGTCAAGAAGCTCATAAAATTAGCAATAAACAAGGATCGGACCTTGACAAGGAATATACCATCATATTGAGTAATTGAGGTGATGTTGAGATAATTAGACCAGATAGTAGTCAGCTCGAATACCTCAGCATAGATCTCCGAGGAATCCCCAGAGGATGGATTAGTAGTATGGATGACAAATGCATAATCGGCACTTATAATTTCCTGAACTAAAACAGCCATGCAAAGACAGTCGTGATCTACCCCAATTTTTCTTGTACTGAAGTATGCTCTCTCGTTCCATTTTGATGCCCAAACCTGAAATCACGTCAATATTTGCGAATAACAATTCCGTGTTTCTATTTTGGTTCATATGTCAGCTGTAGATATGGACTCTCATTAGACAATTCACCATCGATAATTTCAGTTCTGAAATCAACAATAATAATACTCCGTATTACCCAATGGCCTCAAAGGCTCAGCCTATGACGGGGTTATGCCTTAATGGGTTGGTTTGGCGGTTAAGACCTTCTTACGTTAATTTGTGTTCCAGACGACTCATTATGAAAATCGCGTCCTACCGTTCAACTGAGAGCCAAAGAGATGTCTTACCCTCTTTATTGCCATCCATGCCTGGCCCCATCTTTTTTCACCTTCATCACCAGGCCAAGGCATTCCGGAGCTCTTCATCTTAGTTTCAAGCTCTTGCACCTAAATCACAATTTGACAACGATAAGGAGTATATCAAGTCGCAAAAGACACCTGGGTCCTGGACTCCTGGGCTAAACAAAATTGTCAAAATATTATTTTTTCCCCGAGGCCATGTATTGTCACTGTATAGTACAGAGTATTAAGCACTCCGTATCATATATAAGAAGGCACTACCTGGCTATCAGAGAAAATCAAATGAGCTCAGGAATTAATCACTTGATTTTCATATTCCCGATTTTAACTGTAAAAGACAGGATAGTAAGAGATCTAATGGATCAAGAGAACATATAGGGGTTTACCAACTGAGGCGGTGCATTAAGCTCTAAAACTGTGCTGCGGATCTTTTCCAGAACTCCATAGTCCCCTCCTTCTAATTCCGTGTTCAGGGTCTTCAACTTGTCCTGAACTTCCTGCAATAAATAGACAATATAAATCAAGACGAATTTTTTTTTTTTTTTGGACAAATCATCTAAATGAAGTTTAATACTTGTAACAAGGTTGAAAAAACTACTCCCCTATTCATGGGAATTTCCCGATTTATTAAAACTCGCCTTCTATATTTTGAAAATTTGGGGGGCAATTCCCAAGAGTAGGAACAAGCATCTCGTTATATAAGTTATATATCAGCTAGGGATAGTAAAAGCACCTTATTGGGGCCATACGTTAGGACCTCCTCAAAAACTCCGAATGGCAAGGCCACAGATGTAGGAACTCCAACCCAGTCTGGAACTCTTCCTTTTAGGTACGAGATATTACGCGACTTAGCTCCAACCTGAATTAACAAAAGTACCATGATGCCGACTTAATGTAATAATTAGTTATCAGTTCTCTCGAATATTTCAATGAAATCCTTCAATTGTACTAATACAAACATGGATATGAAACGGCACGCATCTTCACTAAATAGAAAAGCTTGTCAGATAGTTGGATTACTACATACCATATCATTGGTGAACTCCTCAGATGTTATGGCATAATTACCAGAAAATTTCTTCTTCACCAAACTCAGAGATGGTGGAGGTCCATCACTCGTACCACCTGAGTTGGCATCCTTAAGCTCACTCTCATTCACCTCCCTGCATAATAAAGGACGAGACTCATGATAATGTGGAAGTCACACATAATAAATCGGAAATCACGTCGACAGACAAGTTCATCTGAAGAATAAATGTCTGCTAAGCTAACTAGCGAAGTCACCGAGTGATACTTATAACCAGGGTTTCAGACTCGTTACCATCTGAGTTCCCTTATGACTCCCCCACAAAAAAAAGGTTATCAGGTGAGAATTATTACGTATAGAGAATGTCTGATGATGTAGCTTGCAGGCGCAGTAACTTTCCCTCTGCAGCTTGGAGATCAGAGAGAATGTCGCTGTCGAAGCATGTAGCAAAACATACCTGACAGTGGAAACGTATTCTCGTGAGCATCACATGATTAGACGCCAAAGAATGGGAAGATGAGAATGAAATTAAATTAAATAAAAATATTACCTTGCCATTTCTTGCTCGCACGGAAACATGCGACAAGACATCTGGCATATCTGGTGTCAGTACGGCAACAGTGCCATCAGGGATTTCCTCCTCTCCTTTCACATGCTTTGCCACCAAAATTGTTGGTTGTGAATATGTTTTGTTTTGGACAGACAACAACTCATCAACAACCACGACCCATCCAACAGCGTCAACTGGACTTATTATCTGCCAACTGTTCAAAAATTCAATTTTGTATTACAAAAATCTACCTCGACCTGAATAATTAAGTCACTAATACAGACCGCAAAAACCTTGTTAAAATAAACTCACAATCTTGTCCAAACATTGCATGCACTTATATTGAAGGACACATACAAGAGAATATATCAATTTATGTGGTTACTCTATAACCTTAGAAAATACTCATGACCTTGGTTCGTAATGTGTCAGCACTAAAACTGTCCTAGTACCTTTTCTGCATTTGTCAATTTATTTCATTCACGCCACGAATTTTTTGTAATTATTATAGGAATTTGAAGGGACTCTAACACGAGTTATCTTTCTGTACTGTTTTTTCCAGTAGACCTAGCGAAGCCAACCAGATTTTTAGGAAGTCCATGAGGTTGGGCCACAATAATAGAAAAGAGGCAATATTAGGGAAGAAAAAGGCATAAGAAATGTCAACCTTCCAAGATTAGCGGTCTCACGAAGAACAGGATCAAGTCTGTTAATAAGTGATGATAGAGATGCAGCTGATCCAGCACGAATAAGTTCCTCCGTAAATATGCTGACCTACAGTTAGAATGAAGACACGCCATTAAGAGTATTGCTAAACTGACAGCAAAAACCTACAAACATTACTGTCATGGACTTACAGCCCACTCTTCCACACCAAGCAGAGACCCTAGGTACTCGGCAGATGGCTGCAGAATTCGTTGGTATGACTCTGCCTTGCTTGCAAGCGATAGACGTGTCCTGTCGAGGACTGATTTTGCATACAACGCCCAACTATCGTTTTTGCTCCTTAGCATATCAAGTGCACGATCCCACCCCTTCAAAATAAACATAAAACTATTCTCAGATTAAAAACAATAGACGACAAATGAAAGGTCATAGTTACAGGCTTACAGCCTTACAGGTAACTCCTCATATGCTCTAATGACCCTGCAACTAACATACTGCCTCTATTCATTTGGATTCACAACATTTTCTTTTGTAGGACATTTAGATAAGTTCACTACTTTCCACTTTGAGTAAGAATAACCCAATTATCTCTAACACAATTTTTACCTCCTAAAATCTTCGTCCAAGCAAAATCGTAAATTCAAGTGAACAAAAAGAGTTATTATGTGAAACTAGAAGCATGGCATTAGCACATGTAGACATTTTCATAGGTTGCTTCAAATGGTCAAGCAAAATAAGCACTAGTTCATGGTTATTTTCAAGCAGAAACGGATTCTTATCAGAAATTACACTTCCCAAAAGCTTTTGTTTTGGCAACTGGCACGATATGCAGAAGTGACACAATCAGGTGTATATTCTAAAAGCTAGGACCTTTCCTTTAGTGGTTCTTGATGTGCTCAATACCTTTAAGCAGTAGATGAGATCCTCATTATCATCAGATGATAGGGCAAGATTTTCAACAACCATTGTAATATAGTACATAATCTTCTGTGAAAACACATGAACAAAAAGAATGTCAGCTGAAGAAAACTAAAATACATTTCTAAAAACTAAAATACATTTCTATTTAACATATGATTCGAAAAGCAGAACACTATACAGCAAAAAAGATCATGCATGTCTAGTTTCACAATCTTGATTAACAAGGGGAAATTGAGCCCAGTGCTACTTGAATTGGCCAGGCAATAATAGTGTATCCTCTTTACGTACCTCTGGTCCAGCTTTGTTCAGCTCTTCATATCCCCTTTCAATAGCTGTCCTAATAGAAGAATCAAGAGCAATATCCAGAAATATAAGGTCCTTTAGTCGATGTTCAGACTTGGACAATAATGGTCGAAGTTCCTGACGTGCCTCTAATAATCCCTGCAAGAAAGGTTTAGACTCCCAAAATTAAGAGATGAATAAATCATATGAATACCAAAATGAGATCAGGTTCAGCAATGCAGGTACCTCAAGAAGTGGCTCTACATTTTTGTCTTCAACATGTTCCAAAATGAACTGAAGCAATTCCTGCAGATGGAAATTTACCATATTAATTGTCCACAAGTTCTCATATGGAACTGTCTCAAGATACTATGCAAGTTATTTCTCTATTTCAGTTTTTAGTTAAATTGAAGCATTCAATGATTGCCTTTGCGTTCCGAACTCCATATGGGGAAGGAAAGGGGCCCTGACTTTTTCCAGAATTAGAATTTGCTGCTCTCACATTATACTAGTATGAAGCCATCTCTCATGAGACTAATTGTTAATTAAAAGCAGACCTACTTTTGAGTCAATAAGCAAAATGAGCACAGAAGTAAAAAGAAATTACCGGGAAACCAGAAGGCAGCCCAGGAACAGGATCTATATTGACTCCAACCATGAAGCCTTGACCCTACAGAAGTCCACATATGTATGAGTTAAGCACTTGAATAGTTTCCTCAGCAGTATAAGAGACACAAGTTAAAGACATTACCTCGTCATTGTATCCCATGCAATTAGAGATAGCCGCCTCCAGATCCGCCCCTGAATGAACTGCCTGCAATAACCCAGAGAAAGTATTCAAAGCTCTTTGACATAACAATAAGAACAAAATTACCCATGTGCCTCAAAGGGGGGTAGAAGTCATCGGTACTTAGCCTTACCCCGTTAGGAAAGAGGTTGTTAGTCTGTTACCAGATGATGCAAAAACACCTTTGACAGTTTGACACGCTGACAAAAGAATGAAAATACCTTCAATGTCCTCATGTAATGTCCGAGATCGCGTAGAAGACCTTCCTTTTGGTCACTTCGGAAGCTTGGTTCATTATGAATAGCCCGGTCATAGCTTAGAAGACGCTCTTTAGTAATCCCATTCTCATTTAGCGTCTTCCAGTAAACACTGATGTCAAAGTCATTTTTGATGTAATCCATCACTGCCTGAAAGGAAATTCTATGAGCAAACTTGAGTCTCAAAACCCGAAAAAACAAACTCGTCAACTCCTTCAAGAATACCTGACAGATAATAACATCATCGGGACTCGTATTATTATGCAATTTCTGATGCCATTCTTCCATGAAGCCACCCTTGCAATCATTATTTCTCTGCAATTTCAACATTTATACCACACATCCTCTGTAAGACTATAACCAACCAGAAAATGAGAGGGAATTCAAGACCACAAAGGCACCAATGATAACCTGAATGACCAAGATCTCATCCCTAATTCTCTGTCCAACATCCCCCTCGCCACCACGTCCAACTGTTGACATTATCATGCGGAGAAGTTCCCGGTACTGGGGCTGACTTCTGTATAAGTTCTGGAGAGATTCTGTAAGTCTATCTTGAGCTTTACTTATTTCACTGCAAAGGTAATAATCGAAAAGAAAATAAGTTGCAAGTGCAATAGTATCACAAACAAATCAATATGTAACTTTCAGACAGTTAGTTAACTACACCTACTAACGCCCTAAAACAAATTCTGCTTTAAGATAAAAGGTCCTAAAGTTTGGTAAAGTCATGTTTGCATGGGACAGAACAGGATGAACACAGTCCGAAAAAGCGAATGTCTGCTAAGCTAACTGTGAAGTCATAGAATTGTGGTACTTTGACGTGGGTCCGAAATCCAACAGCATCAAAATTGACCTTGTGGCTCCCTTTACACCAAAAAAAATAAAAAAGGAATTTAAAGCATGTGCTTAATCCATTCAGTATTATTTACCGTGGTTTCACGTTGTAGTTTTTGTTCCATATTAGCTGCCTCGTGGCCATAAACCTCATCCACACTAAAATCCCAGCAAGACCCAGTTCACCAGCATCTACAGCTTCAGCTATTAAGTCTGCCGCAATGTTGAACCTGTGACGAAGGCAACAATGAGACAAGATCTATCATAATTTACTGCTCCAAGTTTTTTCATTGAACTACGATGTGCTACGCCAAAATTCAAGAGATTCTTACCTACATTCTTCTTCATACCCTAGCTAAATACCCATTCATCTCGATTCATTTCATTTTCCTTTTAGGAAGTTCAAATCAATTCACTATATTTCCTTTTTTTTAGTATGATATAACCCAAAAAACACTCGAGGTTATTGTGGGGCCTATTTTCTCACACATACTTTCCATTTTCTAATAACTTGGGTATACAAATAAAAATAGTGAATCCAAGTGAATAGAGTGAATATTTCTGTTCATAGCAAAAAAAAACATATCGTTCGATTTACGACATAAGACATTTAACTATGTAGGAATTTACCAACACCATAACAAAGGTCAGGATTTCATACCGATGCATAAAGGACTTTTGTGCTTCACTCTCCAACGAAGCTATATTTTCCAATAGCGACTTTGCTGTTCCACTGCCGTCACCAGCATCCTTCTGCAAAGAAGAAAAAACAAGTCAGCATATTTCAGACCAAGAAAAGAGGGAGAGAAAATAAAAGACTAGGGTCTACATAATTAGTGAAAACTCAAACCTGCTTAGGTCTCGGGCGGAAGTCCACATAAAAATCGGACCCGCTATCCTTTATCCAGTTACCATCAGAAACAAGGACAAACGGCATCCCCACAAAATCATCGCCTTCAATTTCTATCTCCACTGATTGGCCCTGGAACTGAAAATCAATATACTGTTAAATGCCTAACTTTCGTAATAAAAAGCTTAAAAAAAACTTGTGAGCTACTACCTCCATTTCAGTAACTATTAGAAAAGTATGTACATGATTAGATTGAGGAGTAATTCAAGATCAAATTCTGCTGTGAACCACACCTGGTGCAGCGGATCATCGGAAGTGACACTTCCAAATTGTGTTTGAGCAGCCATTTCCAGGGAAACTGAACCCGACGGAAGGACATTTGAAGGTGGTGCCTGCAAATGTTGGGAAAGTATGTACATGATCAGACTGAAGGGATGGCTGAGTCATTTTACGCTAAAGAACTTTATTCTAAGCAGTCCTCACCAACCACTCACTGCCTTTCTTAGACAAAGCCCAGTGAAGTGTAAGAGGCTCCAGGAAGTCCGTGACTACAAGAATCTTTGTCTTGGCAGAAAGCTTAGTTACAAGCACCTGAAGAGCAGAAGTTCTGAGTAGATTAATGCTTACCAATGACAAAAAGTTCAAAAAGAAAAAACAATACCTTGATCCCAATTTATTGTCCTGGTTTACTTTTGTGGTAACCTGATGTCAACTCTGACCATTGATTTTGCTAAATATATGTACAGACACAATGTAAACTTTAAAATGTTTGATTTATCAAAACTATTAGTTTCATAAAATAATTTTTCAAGAAGTTGTAAATACTGTAAATTGTGAGAAGAATATCAGTCGCAGTCGCCATCGGACCACTAAAGTTAACTAGGGACAAAATAAATGGAAAGACGGAAGAACAATGGTATACCGCCTAGGTATGTGCTCACCAGAAGTTTCTTGTCAGCAAATGCAAATATCTTTTTCTTCTCTATTATGCCACCATCTTGAGCTCCCTTTGTCTCAGCAAAAAGCTCAAGTTCAGACAGAGCTTTTGGGACCACTTCCGTGGATACTTTTTTAGTCCCAGATTCAACAACATATTTATTTATAACTTGCGTTAGGTCCCTCTTTTTGCGCTGAATCCTTTCGACTGTGAAATATTTCTTTTTCTTCAGTAGCTTGGCAACCTTTGTTTTAATCTCCCCTTTGGCAATCTTCTTGCGTATATCATCCAAAGAAGTTCCCTTATCTACTTCCTTCTGCAAGTCTTTCCTTGCTTCCTCAAACTCTTTCTATTGATAAAAAGGTCGACTCAAGTCAGTTTCATAACTGAAAAAAGGCGGTGAAACAGTAAAAAAATAAGAGCATCTCTCTGAGAGTCATAGTGTCTTATATTAAATGATGTGAGACCGTTTCACAATTGAAAGTAAAAGGGTTACAAAAAGTTGTAAAATGGACTAATGGTCACTATTGATATAAATGGTCCACTAAATGAAAACGGGTCACTATCAACAATAGAACCGCAGTTGATGTTAAGAAAACTGTTACTAGCTAAAAGGGTCACTCTTGGCGTTATAACGTTGCTAAAAAATTATTAGGGGTCAAATTAATTTCTGAGTAAAAAGATCATGGTAAATTATCATAAGATGGTCTCATCACATGGCATTGTAAACAGCAGACAGCTGAAGGGCTGCTAGTAACAGAAGGATTTCGCCTTACAAGTTGCTGCTCTGGTGTAAAGTTCGGTTTCCCAGCTTTTTCCCATCTTATGTAAGCTTGAATTTGTACAAGGTCTTCTGGAATCTTGTCTCCAGTCTTTGAACCCTGTTGCACCTTTACTTCACCTGCATCACTACCTCTAGCATTACTTTCACTTGGACCATCTCCTTTCTTTAACCTTGCTCGGAGCTCCTCTATCGAAACACCTTTGGACACCTCCTCCTGCAATTCCGCTCGAGCAGCTTCATATTCCTCCTGAGGACAGTTTACATGTTTAACTTTAGTTCAATTAAGCACAGATGTGTCTGTTACAGTTCAACAATAATATATTCACAGACTTCCATTGGGATAAAGATGTTAGTGCTCACATGAAAAAAAAAACATGTTAAGAAAGAGGCTCTTTATTTAAATATATTTCAGCTCAAAGAAGTGCGAGTTATTACTGCATATGATCCATCTCAAATGGACCATATGTGGACAAAGTTCATTTGACCTCACACGACAATCTCAGAAGTAAGAAATTTGATGTATGATAAAGGACTGCATACATGTTTATAGATGATGAAATTCCTTAACTGACAGAGAATCAGAAATCTAATAGTATTCTCTAGATGAGCAAAAGAGGTCGATCAGATTTACACTGCTACACAAGCGTATCGGAGAAATTTAACTCCCAATCCATCTAGGCCCAATCCCCTCATCCCCACACAAAATAAACAGTTAGAACAACTCCATAACTATCTAATTTAACTTCCATATATCAAATTACTTGTGTATCAAACAGAAAGTAAGTACCTTTTCCTGCTCTGGGGAATACATCTGTTTACCCCTTCTTTCCCATCTGAGATATGATTGAATCTGCACGAGATCTTCAGGAACTGTAATATTCTGACGTTGCTCATTTTGACCAGGCAATTTCACGTGAAAGTTTTTCCCATTATTCTTGAACCTGCGAACACAAAATGTAATTTCGAAATAAGTACGCAACACAAACTGACAAAGTAATATAGGATTATAGGGGGTACTATAAAGCTGCATTATGAAGACAAATCACTGAAAAGAGGAACACGAAGAGGGAACTTCACCATATGTTTCTAGCTTCATTATATACAAGAAACTCAATCCCTCGCATTGCTGGGTCATCAATCTCTATTTTCAATGACGAACTAGAGCCCGACTGGAGAAACCAAACCAACACCCATCAGGTTCATGAGGTGATAATAGCACAAATCACATTTACTGAACGCAATAGCTTAAAACAGCAGAAATGCTGACAGAAGTTGAACATAAGCAGTTAACAGAAAATACCAGCATACCTTTTCGAATGGAGTTCGAAGAGCTCCATTGTCCACCCAAGTTCCCTCGGGTCTATGTGAAGGAATTTCCCATTTACTGAAAGACGGCAAAAAAAAAGTTGCTTAATCATGTAAGACAAATATTTTGATGAGTCTTTTATGAAAAGGCTTCACATGTAAACCAGATCAAAGCCTTGTGTATTCTTCAGTTAATTATAAGCTTAATGGGTTTGTCTCTCATTTAGGACCAATTCAAATAGTTTTTTTTGTGAAAAGTTACTTGTTTCTATCTCGTATCCCGCCCCAGTGAAGCAGCAACTTGTCATCATTAGTGTTCGTCGCTTTTATCTCCACCTTACATCCTGATTGCATAGGGGTTACAGTGACCTGTCAAATATTGAGGGCAGTGGAATTTCAAATTAGTAGGCTTAATTTAAAAAAAAAAAAAAAAAAAATACAAAGA
>JAYMSF010000539.1:0-15309 GCA_036897335.1 Silene vulgaris | reverse complement strand
AAACTGAGTTTAATTGACGGAAAATAAAGTTTAGGGGTATACTTAGTGATAATGACAATAATTAGGGGTACCATGTACTCCCTCCAAGTCTGAGTATTATAATGAAAGGGGAACTATAGGCAGACTTGGAGGGAGTATGTTTTAAGTGTAGGGGTACCACGTAGAAACTCGAAAAGTTGAGGGGTACAATGTAGAATATCCCAAAAGTAAATTTCCTATATCAAAGAGACAAAGAACATATATGGACATTTAAAACCTACTTGAAGGGAATATTAATTTTATTGTTTTTATAGACATTCAAACCAAAAGAGTTTTATATATATATATATATGGTCACGAACCCTAATTTGATCTCATACCTACCATTATTTACCGTAATCAACGATGGCGGCTGCAAATAAAACTCAGAAATTATTTAGTTTGAGATTACCTCTTGAACTCATGCTTGAGATCTTCTCATATTTACCCACCAAATCCCTTCAACGTATAAGGTACATTTTCGATGACGATTTTCCATCATTCTCCGAGTCTCTAGAAACCTATTGGTTTCGAGACAAGCATACATTCAACATATTAACCAAACCTACCCAACATGAAAAGTTCCTGATCGAACATAAAACTTCCAGTAACATTATACACGAGCTCAACTCGTATCCATCATAAAACTTCCAGTAACATTATACACGAGCTCAACTCGTATTCGAGAAAACTTTACCGTATAAATCAAAGGCATTGTATGGTAGTGCGGTAATTGGGGGAGCTAACGGCTTAATTTGCCTCTATTTCGAGTTTTTCCATCTACTCAATGAATCGTGGAAGAAGGTACTTGACAGGTTTCATCATCTCATATTATGGAATCCGTGCACAGGAGAGCACCATCCTATACCTACGCCTCAAGGGCTCGAGTTTAACTTTGACAATCACAGTCATTGTCGAACTATATGTGGGTTTGGCTACGATTTGGTTAATAAGACCTATAAATTGGTTATAGGCGAAGGTGAAATCACACAATTTTATGATCTATCGACGAATTCATGGAAGATAGTTGAAACGATTGGCATTAATTGGAACGGTTTTGGACATTTGACATCACCTTATTCACGTCACTCGAAGCCTCAATTTGGGTATTACCTCAATGGTGCACTTCATTGGATCGTATCAAGTAAACAAATCATCTCGATTAATCTATCGACCCAAGTTAATAGTTCTCTAAACATGCCTGATTGTTGCTCTATTCCCGAATACAACCATCGTTTGAACATGGGTGTGGTGAAAGGATGTCTTTCGGTTTCATGCTATAGATTTTTGGCTAGTGAGGTAAGTATATGGGTGATGAACGAGTATGGAAGAGAAGAGTCGTGGACAAACTTATTAAACATAAAGTTGGGAGAGAACGATAGGATCCCTGAGCATCGTGTGAATATGGTAATTCGGCCGCCTTTGTGGGTAACTAAGGATGATGAAATGTTGTTTTTGTTTGAAGGTGGACTTGCTTACTGGGATCCCAAGGCTCAAAAATTCAATTATATTGAACATCTTAAATTCGACTATACATTTCGAGGGATAGTTCATGTCGATACCTTAGTGTCTCCTAATCCCGAGGTTTATCACTTAGGTGGTGGCAATGGCAAAGTTTTAATCTCGAAATAATTTGCAATTTGTTAGTCTCATCAATGTACTTGTTTTGTTTTTCATATCATTCAATTTTAAAGATTTTGAAGATTTTTGGGGCGACATATAGTCGGGTAATCTGGGTGCGACTGGGAACAGTGAGCCACAGTCGATTATGTTCGTAATACAAGATGTACTCTTTTTACTAATCCCGACACATAAGTAACATAAACTAATACATAACGCAATACATCTATTACGTTCCATGCCAAAATCAATCTAGTATGTAAAGTGAGAAAGCGGACGAGTCAACAAAGGTGCAATAACAAGCCTAAACAAGAGAAAGGTTAGGGAATGTTAGCAGCGGTAAGGGTAGTCGCCAGCTATTGGGGTCCTATTTCCTTAGTGTGAAACATTTGACACCGTACCACTGTAATATGTACTGTATCGTTTAAAATAAGGCACATTGTAAGAAAGATACAGTAAAACGATGTGTAACGTCCCAAAGTAACCCAACTGTTAAACCAGGTAAACTACCAAGTTCAAAAGGAATTTCAAGCAATGACAACAGATGGTTATGGTAACAGCACTGCACAATTTCATATGAAAACTTTCGAAATGACTGAATGGATGACGGTCACTTTACTCGTGAACAGTAGGACAAAATCCAACCATAATCAGGATCTTTCATACAAAAATAAGATCATACCACAGAGACATGTAACAGACCTTCTAATATGCAGAGCATCCAGCATCGTCTTCCATACGTGAGACACCATTCCAAGAATGGCCTTCCAGTTGATCATTTCCCGAAGAAGGCCCACGATGGTCATCAACATAACGCTTGAGTTCATTTTTATCATGCTGCACCCTGCCACTAATCTCCAAGCACAATCCCTTGCTAAGCCCTTTGCCAGCGCCCTTTCCCTTGTGAGGCCTTTCAATTGGGCCTGGATCAATGAATATGGGTTGCACTTGAAGGCTTGGATTTGGTTTGACTCGGCTTGCTTCTTTCTCATCAGGCGGCCGTAGTATGTTCAGCCCAGATTCCAGCTCAGAAACATCATCCTCATTTATTAATACCTGCACAGACACAAATGTATGTTTACAATACGCTTATATCATTAAAAGTTAAAACAGCATGCTCAGGCAACCTACAATCATACCTGAGGGAGAATAAACAGTTAATAACCCAATTTGCTTTTATTTCGCATTATGAACCCCTTTACTTTCTTTTTGAGTGACAACTCTAACTAAATATATTTGTTGCGACTTCTAAAAACAAGAAAGATCAAAAGGCAAGCATTGTTTTACAAAAGTAGGAGGGAAGGGAACAGAAGGGGGGAACAGGAGGGAGAGCGAACGAGACCTGGGGGTTTTCCACTTAAAACTTTCTTATGTTGGGAATTTTAGTTAGTGTAATCAGGGGAAAATGGACCTTCCCATGTCCTTCAACCCAATTTGCTTACCCAAAAAAAATTGTTTCCCGCTCTTTCCTTCCAAATCCTCCATCCAAACAAAGGGTTAAACTCGATAAATTCTAAACCCTTTGTTTTGATACAACCAATCTAGGGAAAGGGAGGGGAGGGGGAAAGAGGGAAAAGAGAAGGAGAGAGGGAGGGAAGGGGAGGGAGATGAAGGGAGTAAGTTTTCCCTCCAAATCTTTCCTTTTTTGAGGGAAAATAAATTAAGAGGGAAATGGAGCTATCCATTTTCCCTTCCTCCCAACTCATTCCACGTCCATTTTGCTACCCGACATAGAAAAATTCTGACCGCAGATTCCTTCCCTCCCTTTCGCTCCATAGTAAACAAAGTGTAAAGGAGACGACTGACACCAAGAAAGATAAAGTATGCACAAACGATCAAGAAATTTTACTGAAACTTATAGAGGGAAAAAAAGATGAATTTCAGCATTTGATGCACAAGCAAGTTCAGAAATCAGAATTCTGCCAATGCATCACTGTATATTTATAATTTTATATCACCAGAAGGCAAAATAACATACCCTACGGCCAACCAAGTCAAAAGCAATTACTACTTTCTTTCGGTTTGCCGCCTCTGCTTCTTCGATTTCTTCTTGCTTCTTTCTCAAAAGTTCCTTCTCCTACAACCGAAACAGAAAACAATGAGAATTAGCCTTTCAAAATGGGATTCCGATTGTAGAGTTTCAAAACAGCTATTTCCTGTGTGTAACGCCTTTGTTTACGCATCCTTTTTTGGTAAGTCTCAACCATTTTCTATAAATCCTATTACGGCAAGTTTATGTCCTCGTACTTTTCCCAAGTTGCACCATGTGACTGGTAGACCCACCATTATTCAAACCCAATCATTATGGGTACCGTTACCGGACTTGCTTGTGCTTACATGCAAAAACTGTCCAAAAAGCAAGCATATCAAATATGTAGATGAGACAGAGAGAGCATATAAAATACCTCCATTGACAACCAGCTGTTACCCTCATCATAATAATCACTTTGGTCATCAATAACACTCGTTCGAGCGGCTGCATTTCTATCAAAATCGACGAGTCTCTTTGCATAAGCATTGGCAGCTACCTCAGCTTCTGTAAGTGGTATTCCAGAAACTTCCAAACCTGCGTAGTTGCTGCCTTCCTTGAGCACTAAAGCCCCACAAAATTGGCAAGGTCCCTCTCCTTCCTGCTCGCAAACAATCTTACCACATGACAAGCAATTACTAATGAGGCTATGTCGGCGTGCCTGACAAGAGCACGGTTTCCCCTGTTGATATACAATCGACCCTTTTGCAGCTTCTGCTAGTGAAATGACTTTTCCTCCCTTTTTCTTTTTAGACTTGCTCTGTTGTATGGTTCCTGATGCTGTAGATTCTGATTTTGCTTGATTACTTTGGCTGCCGGAAGATGAAGCCTCTTTTTGTTGCTTAGATGGTTTTTTAGCTCCATTGGTGAAGACTTCGTCCATGTGTGGTTTGACATATGCTTGTAACTTGGAAGGTGAAGGAGCAGCCACAATATTAGGAGATGGTGAACAACCTCTACGCCTCAAGTACTCTGTTATGACAGTTCTGCCAGTTTCCTCACCAATGATGTTCTGCCAGTAAAAGCCAAGAAAATAATTATAAATTGCAAAATTTCTCAGTTAGTTATGATTCGAACATTTTCTCTTATTTCGTACTGACAATGAAGAGGTTTAGACAAATTTCCTGGTTACAAGAAATGGGCCCTGGTAATAATCTAAGCAACAAAAAACTATTGTACATATACCAGCGTCGACACAATACAAGCACACATCAAAATCACAAAATTTACGCCCAATGCTTCTCGTAAAATTTATGGCACTCACCGTACCAGTCTATTCATTCCCTTTCTCATAACCAAGACAAAAGAACAAC
Organism: Silene vulgaris; assembly: GCA_036897335.1. Classification (NCBI taxonomy): domain Eukaryota; kingdom Viridiplantae; phylum Streptophyta; class Magnoliopsida; order Caryophyllales; family Caryophyllaceae; genus Silene; species Silene vulgaris. The sequence goes on along the minus strand of JAYMSF010000539.1, from coordinate 10,329 downwards.
AATCTAAAATAGCAACACCAATAAGAGTGCTATGGATATATTTTCAAAATAGAGATAAAATTAAAAAAAAAAAAGAGCTCTAATTATAAAAGCACCACCAACACCACCCTACGTTACATTATTCAAACGCCTTAGCTCAAGCAACGTACATATATAGTTGGACAACGCCCTTGTATCTCAACTCCAACCCTTGACAATGATAACTTGTTAATCCTCTACAAATTCTTTTAGAAGGTCCTCTTTTTGTATAAGACCAAGCCCCTGACCTCCTTTCCCTTTTCCTGTCGATTGTCACAGTGGCAAGAATCACAAGCAGACCATCACACATCCTAAACTTCTCTTTCCTTCCCCACTATTGCCACCCCCAATTTCTCCTCCCTCGACACTATTCACATCCTCACCGTCTTTCTTCTTCCCAAATGGCCAATCAATAACAACTACCACTAATCTAGCATCTCTACTTACCACTATCACAAGCAGAAACTAACCCATCCAAGGTTACCATATTCGTAATACGACCGATTCAAATTCCAAATACAAATACAAGACTCACTCAAGATAGAGCATAATTCGATGCAATTTTACAACCATGCCATAATTTAATGTACTCCGTTCATCACCGCAGGCCACATCAAACCTCCCATTCAAATAAGCTAGAAGATGATAGACAACTTAACAACTTAGTCATCACAATCAAGGACAGTGTGGAATTTGCAATCTGTAATTTAACTTGCAGCAACAATTTATTATGAACCCTAATACCAACAACTCCCCCTCCCCCCACCCCAACATTATTCGACAACTTAAGCTGAACGTTTACACATGAGTTCTCAAAGTACTCCATAGTCCATACCCTAACTTCGAAAAAATAATTCATCCGTCCTAATTAAAGGTAAACAAATGATTGGGACGGAGTAATACTCAATCACTGCTTCTAACAGTTCATACAAAATCGATAAAACCCATCAAAATTGATAATTAAGCACAAAACAAGACACCCATCACACAATTCACCCAAAGATTACAACTTTACATCAATTCACAAACAAAGATCAAAATTGATAATTAAGCATAGAAATTGCATGATTAACAATAAAATCAATTAAAAAAGAGGGGGATACATACATCAAGATATTCTTTGGCATCGAGAGGAGGAGCAAGATCACAGTAAGAAACAAGACCAGAAATGACATCTCCATCAAAGTTTAAACCTGAATCTACCCTTTTGCATAAATCATTCAGTGCCTTCTCCAACCATTCTCCTGCTGTTTCCATTCCGCACTTTATATTTTCTCCCTTTCTGAACTGTAATTGTTCTTCCGAGCCTTTTTTTGGGTACGATTGAGGTCTATTCCGCTAGTCTACACTTGTACGTGCGTATTATTGGACAAAGCTCCAGGGGGTAATGCCCCGAATAAATTGAGGGACTCTAATTTGACTCGAAAAAACGATTCGGTTCAAAGTTGATACAAAGTACTTCTATATGATATGTTAAAATTGCCATAAATAAACAACATAACAACGGTATTTTCTTAATTTGCTTACTTTTCTAATGTACTTGTTTCTCTCATAACCGCGGTCATTTTACCCTACTTGAGATAATCAAATACACGCTTTAGGCAAATAAGGTCCAGGCGCATGTAGGTCTTTTTGCCCACGGGCCATGGATGAGTGGTAATGGCCAATGGGTTTATAGCTGAGTTAATTAGCAGGCTAAACAACCCAAACCCGACAATGCTTCTACATTATTCCTGAATATAGGAATTATATGTTATGTTCACTCAATTATTTCACTCAGATGCGCCATGGGGCTTTAGGAATGGCTAACACCCTTATGCATATAATGTGTTGAAATTTTACTTGTAGATGAAACTTTACATGTTTAACTACAGATAAGGTCAAGATGCACTTGACAGGAACAAAGAACAATATAGCATAAAGGCCCTACTATATCTTTTTGCTTCAATATATTTTGTTATGCTTTTAACTTACCCAAGCTTTTGTTCGTCGTTTTTTTTTTTTTTACCATCTACAAGTTATAGCATCAAAATGCACCTTAGCAAAATACCGCAAGTTTCTAAAAGATGCATTGTCCAAGTATTCTAGTTTTACAAGCCAAACAACGTAGACTCAATGAACAAGAAGACCATTTACCCCCTTTATCAAATCCGACAATGCTTCTACTTTATGAATCCTTAATATAGGAATGAATCCTTAATATCTTCACTCAATTATTTCACTTAGATACGCCTTAAGCTTTGGAATGGATAACACCCCTATGCATAATTGCATATAATGTGTTGAAATTTTACTTGTAGATGAAACTTTACACTTTAACGGCAATTAAGGACAAGACACACCTAACAAGAGCAATATAGCATAAAGACCTTACTATATCTTTTTGCTTCAATATATATTTTATTATACTTTTATCTTACCCAAGCCTTTATTCGTAATTGCATCAATATATTTTGTTATGCTTTCATAAACGCATCAAATTGCTCTTCGATTCTACATGTTTCGCGCTCTGTGAAGCCTGAACCCAGCAAAGTCGCAACTTTTACCTAAGTCTCTGTTCCCTGGTGCCTGCTCTCTGAACGACCAACCAGCACAAAATCACCCAAATGCGTTTCTTCAAACACTAAACTGCTGTCTGTGTTTCTATTTGATCTCCACGCACAATTTCCTAGGTGCATTTCTCTCCAAACCCATTTTTTTCTCTCAAATTTTACTTCCATTTGATGTCATACAGTTAAGTAAGAAGAATATTTTGTTGGGTTTACGGCGGTATCAGTTATTTTTTACCAGTGAGCTCTGAAGGACCTGCATTTTCGCGGTTGAGTCATGCCCACCACCTGTTTGATGAATTAACAATAGCCCTCTTTCATTTGATTTCATGTGTTTGTGACTTAGTTATAAAAAGTTCAATTCTTGGTGCTTTTGTTGTTACTTTTGTATGCTAGCTTCGCGGGTTTTGGAATGAGTAAGCCTTTACTAGCAAAACATGTATCAGCTGTAATCAAACATCAGAAAGATCCTCTTAAAGCGCTTGAAACGTTCAAATCGGTAAAAAATGATGGGTTTAAGCATAGTTTGATGACTTATAAATGTATGGTTGATAAGCTTGGTTCACATGGGAAATTTGATGAAATGGAGTCTTTGTTATCGGATATGAGGACGGATATCGATAATCATGTGGTGGAGGGAGTGTACATTGGTGCCATGAGGAGTTATGGTAAGAGAGGGAAGGTTCAAGAGGCTGTTGACGTGTTTGAGAGGATGGATTTTTATAACTGTGAGCCGTCTGTTATGTCGTATAATTCCATCATGAATATTCTGATTGAACATGGGTATTTCTCTCAAGCGCATAAGGTTTATTTGAGGTTGAGGGATAAGAGGATAACTCCTGATGTATACACTTATACAATTAGGATTAAACTGTTTTGTAGGAGTTCTCGGTTTAATGCAGCATTGAGACTTCTTAAGAACATGGCTTCACAGGGGTGCGATGTCAATGCGGTAGCTTATTGTACTATCATAAGGGGTCTTTATAAAGAGGAATATGAAGTTGAAGCCGGAAAGTTGTTTTGTCAAATGCTTAGTCTTGGATTGTGTCCTGATATATCTACTTTTAACAAGCTGATACACGAACTTTGCAGGACGGGGAATGTCAGAGAAACTGAAAGGCTATTAAGTAAGGTTCTCAAGAGGGGGGTTTCACCGAATTTGTTTACATATAACATTTTCATTGAAGGATTGTGCGAGAAAAAATCAGTTAATGAGGCTGCTAATTTGCTATGCATCTTAAGAAGGGAGGGTTTCACTCCAGATGTGGCCTCGTACAATCTAATCATACGCGGACTATGTAAAACTGGTAAGGTTCATGAGGCTGAGCACTACCTTCATCAAATGATAAACAAAGGGTTTAATCCTGATGCATTTACCTACAATTCCATCATTAAGGCATATTGCAAATTGGGTATGGTACAAAATGCAGATATGATCCTCCGTGATGCAATTTTTAAAGGTTTTATGCCAGATGAATTTACTTACTGCGCCTTGATTGAGGGCCTATGCACAATAGGTGATATTGAGAGAGCCATGGCTGTATTTGGTGAAGCTGAGACGAAAGGAGTGAAGGTCAATGTTGTTCTTTACAACACTTTAATCAAAGGCTTGTCTCAGCAAGGCCTAATTCTCGAAGCCTTGCAGCTTATAAATGAGATGTGTAAAAATGAGTGTTACCCCAGTATATGGACATATAACACGGTTATAAATGGACTGTGTAAAATGGGTTGTCTTGCTGATGCCAACAATCTAGTGGATGATGCCATCACAAGAGGATGTCTACCTGACATATTCACCTTTAACACGTTGATTGATGGATATTGCAAACAGTTTAAGTTGGACACTGCTATTGAACTTATTGATAAAATGTGGGATCATGGCATCACGCCTGACGTGATTACATACAATACTCTGCTGGACGGGCTTTGTAAGTCTGCAAAGTTTGATGCGGTTATGGGAACTTTCAAAACGATGGTTGATAAAGGGTGTCTTCCCAATCTTATTACATACAACATACTTATTGAGAGTCACTGCAAGGCTCAGAAGGTACAAGAAGCTTTAGATTTGCTAGAGCAAATGAAGCATATGGGTTTGACTCCGGATCTTGTTACTTTTGGTACGTTGATCAGCGGGTATTCCAGAAGTGGTGATTTAAGTGGAGCTTGCCAATTATTTAGGAAGATTGGCCAAAAGTATGGGCTCTCTCATACAGTAGCAACTTATAACATTGTAATTAGCGCTTGTTCTGAAAAGCTAAGCATGGACATGGCTGAGAGTCTTTTTCATGAGATGGTTGATAAAGGCTGCCTTCCTGACAACTATACTTACCGTGTTTTAATAGATGGTTTTTGTAAAGCAGGAAATGGTTCTACTGGCTACAAGTATCTTCTGGAGAACATTGAGAAGGGATTTAGGCCCACACCAGGAACGTGTGGAAGGGTGCTTAATTGTCTTTGTGTGAACCATAGGGTCCTTGAAGCTGTTGGCGTAATCCAACTTATGGCGCGGAAAGGTATAGTCCCAGATATAGTTGAGAGTATCTTAAATTCAAGTAAAAGGGAGATTGCTGCACCAAAGATTATCGTGGAAGACTTGTTGAAGAAGTGTTGTATAACATATTGTACATATGAACTCCTGTATGATGGGATTCGAGATAAAAAGCTACTGAAGGGAAATACTTCGTGAAGGCTCCCTGAGAGATTTAGGAAGAAGATTCTTGAGTTTGGTATGTCATGAAGGCCTCTTTATGTTGCTCATGGACAATGAATCGACTTTTTAAGTTTTCATCGTGGTAATGCAGGCTTTTTATGATTAGTAAGTAGTTGAATTCTTATTTGTTTGTAGTTCTATTGTTCAATGTATGCTTAGAATTAGTTAGAAAGCCTCGATAGCTAATTCTTGCTTCAGTTGCAAAAGTGATGTTTTAAATTTACTGGTTGTGTTGTTTCAGGGAAAAAATTCCTTAGAAGTAATGGAGCAGTGAACTGATGATTTAATATTGGGCAGGCCTAAGGTAACATATCGTTTTGAACATATAAACTGAATAGTCTACTTCACCTTTCAACTGTATCATCTTAGGAAGTTGGTAGTAACTTGAGGTAATCTGGTTTATTGTTGCAGACATGGAAGCATAGGATTAAATCTTGGTTTCGATCATGGTGAAATATCGGTTATTGTTGGCCAACCTTGCTTCAAAATGCAGGAAAATGTGATCGGGATAACTTCAAATCTTGATAACTCGGTTGTGTGTCTGTGTCACGGCTGACATTCAAATATGCATGGATGAGTAACTGGACTTATATTTATTGGGCAAAAATATCTCATGTTCGACAGGAATACTTGTGAACTAGTCAATTACCAGTTTACCATCAACTGTTTACCTGTCGATGAGATTGTCAGAAGGTTGGCGCTACCCAACCTGGTTGCCCCATCCCTATACTCAAATACAGCCTCTGATCAAATTTACACACCTCTTTATTTTTCCATATTCAACTGTTCAGAAAGCAGTCATTTTGTATTCTATTCCCCTTTCTACAACTTTTGGAAATGTGGAAGGGTACAGTTACCAGATGATATTTTTACTTATTCAGAAGAGAGGAATCATGTAATGTTGGCTGAAAATTTAGGACTCAATACTTGCTGCAAGGTGAGTCGTTTATTAAGATTTTTAGAGCCCGAGAAATCCTGAATACATGAAGTGAAGCCCTTACTTTTGCCGTAGGAAATGTGCCATTGTTCGAAGAAGATAAAATACAGTACCAGACACTATCGTTTTCAGTGGTAGTGACATAATCATCTGCATATTCCAGGAAATTAGTTGATTCATGCAGTTTGATACCTCTGAGTTTCACTGTCTGGTTCATAATGGCGGCCAGCTTCGTTCATCTTTGCTGGGGTTCCGGAGGAATCTCGACTCTTTGTAGAAATGGCTTTCTTTGCACTTTGTTATTTATAGCTAGTTTAAGGCAGGTCCGTTAATGTTGGCTATTTTGATTGCTCATTAATAATGGTTTATTAAGCTAGTTTTAAGTTAATTGACAGTCGTTGCGTTTGCATTTGGTTATCAATCAGGTGCAAATCTAGTCTTCTTGCATCCCCCTTCACTAAAGCTGAAAAACTTGCTTTCGAAACGCGACTGAACATACGAGTAAAGTTGTCAGTTGTCACACTTCTATATGGAGAGGAACTTTGATATGATGAAAATAATCTTTTTAATTTAAATTGGCTTAAATCTTTGTAAATGACCTGTTCCTCTGAAGAACTTACAGGGTACAGTACACTTTCAAAACAAAATGTTAATACATTTCATTCATCAGTCAGATGATCTACTGATGCATTAGCATTGAATGTCGTGGATTAGGAAGACTGGCAAACTGGCAATGGTCGGCTGATTTCTTGACCGCCTTGAAAACTCGCTCCTGTCGAGATTATAACTAAACAGATCATTAAGTGGGGTTAACTCAGGACACTACGGCTAGTAGGCTATCTTGCATTCATATGCCAATGTCTTTGAATATAAGAGCCCTAGCCAAATTCCGAAGAGATGTTGATTTGCAGCAGCTTGTCATTCCACAGGCAAAAGAGAAATCAGGAGTTTAGACCTTTGCATTTTGACTCTAGTTTATTGTGGGATAAACCCAACAAAACTGCATCGTCTTGAAATGTTTAATGAAGTAGCCATGAGAACAATAGATGTCGGCTAGCTTATCTGAGAAATCATCAAATGATGGTACTCATAGGTCATGGCCTTGGTTCTAAACGCGTTAGCATCAAAATTGCCTACATGACTCTCATTATACAAAACAAAGAGTAGCCATGGGATTAACGGATCAAGCGAAAGTCAAACATGGCTCCACCCAGGCTCCTTGCTCAACCTACTTCTACTTCCCTTCATTCGCTTTCTAATCTCTTCGACTTCTTCCCATTGCCCTAAATCAGCACAAATGTTCGACAATGACACGTAAGCACCCGATTCATTAGGTTCTAACTGGAAAACCTTTTCAGCTGCTATTTTTCCAAGTTCAACATCACCATGTAGTTTGCAATAAGCCAACAATGTTCCCCATATCAAACAATCAGGCTCTATAGGCATGTTCTTAACAAAGCTTTCCGCTTCTTTAAGTCTTCCTGAGCGACCTAGAAGATCAACCATGCATGCATAATGACAAAGCCCGGGTTCAATTCCATAAATCTCGGACATTGACCTAAGATGGGAATACCCTTCCTCCACTAAACCAGTGTGGCTACAAGCAGATAACACACCAACAAATGTCACTATATCTGGTTTTATTCCTTGACATTGCATTGCATCATAAAGTTTTAACGCGTCTTCACCTTTCCCGTGTTGTGCGTAGCTCACTATCATATTCGTCCATCCAATCAAGTCAAGGTTAACCATCTCATCAAACGCTTTTCGGCAATCATTAACAGCTCCAGTTTTTGAGTACATTGAAATCAATGCAGACCCAACAGAAACTGCAAACTGTAAACCTAATTTTATCACAAGTGCATGTAACTGTATCCCGATGTCAGGTCTAGTTAATAGAGCAGGAGACCCGAGAATAGATGATAGTGTATAGTAATCGACTGGAAGATTGGATAAAAGCATTTGACGGAGGACATGTAATGCCTTTCTAATGTTCCCATTTCTAGCATAACCTGAAACTAAAGCAGAGCACATAACATTGTCTTTTTTGGGAACCATGTCAAACACCCTCCTCGATGAATCTAGGGCGCCACATTTAGCATACATGTTTACAAGTGCGCCTCCAATGAGTCTTTCTTGGCTAAAGCCCACACGAAAAGCATAACCATGAACTTCTTTTCCTTTCATTAGGGAACCTTGAGAAGAGCAAGCAGTTAGTAAACCTACCAATGGCACTTGATCAGGTCTTATCCCCACAGCAAGCATCTCCCTGAACAACTGCATGGCTTTATCAGAATATCCATTTTCCGCAAATCCAGAAATCATGGAGCCCCAAGAGACGATATCTTTATCAGGGAGTTGCATGAAGATCTCATATGATTGCAACACTTGACCACATTTGGAGTACATAGTAAATAGTGAGCTACCAACCGAAAGATCAAAGATAAAACCTGTTTTCAGCACATAAGAATGCATCTGTCTCCCTTTTTCTAGACGTCTTGTGATGCTCAGGATACTTGCAATGGAAAAATTGTCGGGTTTAAGACCCATCAGTAATATTCTTCGGAACAATGAAATTGCTTTCTCAAACCTATTACTCTGAACAAACGAGGATATCATTGCTGTCAGTACACTTACATCTTCAGAGTCACCCTTTTCAAGAGACAACAGCTCTGCTAAACAAACTTCACCCAATTTAGAGTACGTGTTAATCAGAGCAGCTCTCACCGCAGAATCGGTTAACCAATGAGATTTTAGGATCCAGGAGTGCATTTGCATAGCCAGATCAATCATCTGTAACTTGGAACACGCACTAAGTAAGCTCGTGATAGTATACTTATTTACTTCAAACCCAAGTTTCCTCATTTCTCTTAAAAGGTTAATTGCAGACATAATGTCATTGTTTTGCACATATCTGGAGATCATAGAAGTCCACGAAACTACATTCTGAACGGGCATCCTCAAAAAGTTCTTTGTTGCTTCATCCATAGCCCCGCATCTGGAATATAAATCACTAATGGTAGTCCCAACAAAAACATCATGACCAGCACCATGTTTTATCACCAAGCCATGAACCTTCTTCCCTATTGCAACATCTCCAAGCGCGATACAAGCAGTCAAAACACCAGAAAACGTAAAACTATTAGGAAACACTTGACAACGGCGCATTTGATCAAAGAGCTCTACCGCTCTCCCATGATCCCCGCTCTTAACAACACCAGATATAATACTATTCCAACAAACTACATTCTCTTCAAACGGCCAGTCACAAAACACCCGAAAAGCATCCTCAAAACTCCCATTTTTCGCAAACAAATCAATCATACCAGACCGAACATACCCATTTGAAAAGAACCCATCTTTCAACGTAAGCGAATAAATCAACTTCCCATGCAACACAGACCCTAAACCAGCACAAGCCGAGATAACACTCCCATAAGTATACTGACTACTCCCATACCCCATTGACCACCTTCGACAAAAATAGCCCCAAGCATCATTATACAACAAATTCTTATTAAGACCCGAAATCATAACATTCCAAGTAACATCATTTGGGCTAGGCATTCCATCAAACACCTTATGTGCATAATCAATCGCCGTAAGTTTCAAATACCAACCAATCAAAGAATTAATTACAAACACATCAGTACATAAAGATGGCAATTTGATCAAATGGGCATGTAATTTTTTTGCATCTTGAAGTGTACAAACCCTAGAATTGTTCTTCCAAGATGACAAAATCTCATGTGGGTCAATATGATTAATAAAAACATCATTATTTTTTGTATAATTTGGTGAATTATTTAAGCTAATTGCAAGAGAATTTGTACAAATATTAGAAATAAATGATTTTCTGAAATTAGGGTTTTTGTTGATTAATTTACTAATCATTTTTTGCTGTTTTTTCATTAGCATGAATTGGTGCAATTAAGGTTTTGTCAATGATATAAAGCGGGCGGGAAATCAACTTTAAAATGGTTGTCAAGGATTAAAATGTTTTGTTAAAATTGGCGAACAGAAAGTCAGGATGGCCGAGTTGGTCTAAGGCGCCAGTTTCAGGTACTGGTCCGAAAGGGCATGGGTTCGAATCCCATTCCTGACACTCTGCCTTT
>JAYMSF010000538.1:0-15339 GCA_036897335.1 Silene vulgaris | reverse complement strand
ATTGTCGAGGTTAAGCGGATGTTCAAGGTTGCCTTTTAATATATTTTATAGATATAGATATAGATGTGATTACTTTTTGTATATACGGAGTATTATTTAGGAAAATACAATCCTATTCGGTTATTCCAAAAACAAATCTAGTTGATTTTAGGAAAATAAACGTATAACTTTTTTTATAGCGAAGTTCGTGCCCCTTGTTTCCGTTTCTATTATGAAAAATGTTAGATGTTGATGCCGGACAAGGGCATGGCCGCAGAAGCTGAAGTTCAAGAGTCGAAGTAAAATAGTTACTCCTATTAACCAATGACACAAATCTCTCGCGGTTATGGATACATATATACTGAAAGAATTATCGAGAAAAGACAGGAACAAGCTTGATTCCGCAAGCTTAACATCAAGTTAAACATCTTCGGAAGTAGCGAACATGGCTATGCTGTTTCAAGTCTTAAGATCCGCATTTAATTGGATGCATTCAACAATGAACAGAAAAATTGCAGAGGTTGCAGTATTTTGCAAAAATCGTGGGTCGATAAATATGATTAATACCTAAAACTTTAAGTACTTGATTAGTGCTGGCCTGCTCTGGGTACTGGATAGGATTCTCATCATACGCTCCTGTTATAAATCAGTGATCTCTTGTACCAAATGTTTAGTTTTACTAAAACTCTTATATTATATGGCATGAATGACAATTTTATGTAGTTGTAAGCAAAATTCGCACTCTATTATCTCAAAACACCATTGGTCGTAGAGCGCATTCACCATACGTCATGGAGTACTGCACCAGGAAGCGAAATATGAGCAAGATAACTTTTCATAAACTTCGGTCAAAGATCAGTAAATTAGCTGTGAGACAATTACAAAAATAAAGCAATGTAGACAACTGTGATTAGTATACCAAGTAGTGGTGACAGTGGCAAGTCCTGTTCTACTGTGATGCATTGCACAATCAGGAACCGAGGTAGGCCAACATAGGAGCTCGAGTCTGTGAATAACCACTTTCTTTTTTTTGACAATTGTAAAGAGAAATAACCGTTCCTACAAAGTACGAGCCTCCATAGCTAAATTATCAGCTACGGAGTTCAAAGATCTAGGATAATAGCGTATACAAAAGCAATGAAAACATTTTCCTAAATCAAGAATATATTCCATGACCGAATTTAAATGACGGCTTATTGAAATGATCCCTAGGATCTGCAGGATTACTTGAAGGCAGTCAGTTGAGATTTTAATGTGCAAAAGGCCCTTCCTGAGGGCCCAACCCATCACATGCTAGATACCCAACGCCTCAGCTTGTTCAGCCGACTCCGATAGAATAGCGATTTGCGATTTTCCCCCCACAAAACCTTCATTAGAAATATTATCCAAAAAAGAAGAGGTCCACCCGATACCCGTTCTACAGTCTTCACGCCAAGCCGCATCCACTGAGATAAAGAGTGGGGAGCAATAGTAAGAATTTCCAATGACAGGCTTCCAATCTCCTCAAAGAATAACATTGTACTCATAATCCATTTCTTCTACAAATTGATTATGAAAACAAGTTTTGTCCTTATGAAGCTTCAACCCATCAAGACAAGAAGAGAGCTCATATTCATACAACTTCATAGCCGCAACCGGGTTAATCCCGTTCTTGATTGAAAAAAAGGCGAGATCGTATGATCCAAATGCTCACAATAGTACGTAAGAATGAAATTACCCTGAAGTCGGTTTTAATACCTAAGTGCCATGCTTTCCATAATCTAGCTGCAAAAGCACAATTCTTGAATTAATGGATCCGTGGTTTCAATAGATTGATCTTCATCACAGAGTCTACAGCTAAAATTCACACTACTGGTAATCAAGATAGACTACCAACACATTTACTATAAAAACCGAGTACCAACACATTTACTATGAAAACCGATGGTTTAAATTTATAAACCTAACTTTACAAGTCGGAAAGTTTCCTTATATCTTTACCAAAGTACTCTTTCCTACAAAGTCAGAATACCAAAAAATAAAATAGAGTAAAGACCTACTTTGTTTGGAAACCGGATGTTCTATTGTATATCCTACCCATCCTAAATCTATAAACTTCCTAATTCATATTCCCCAATCAATTGCAAAAAAAAAGAACCCTTAAGAATAGTGTTCTTAGGAACAGTGGGTAATCTGGTCCGTTGCTTGGGAATTGAAGCGATCTCGTCCGTCCGTTCAACATTTACAACTCTCCACTCCTTCTTCCTTCAGTCTCCTTCTGCTGCTTCCCGACTACTATCCTCCCCTTCTTCCCCTTCTTCCTTCATTTTCCATCTGCTTCCTCTCTACTTCCTGATCGGCTGCTTGCCGGGCCGCCACAACTTCAGGTCGATTATACTCATCTGCGCCGATCAAGGTGAAAGCATCATCACAGATCGTCATCGCCAGGCCAATTCCGCCCATACTAAATCTGACTCGTAAGATCTTTTCTCCCTTCAATATCACACCACTATGCCGATACGATGAGATGTGATGTGATAGTGGTGATGATGCCTATGCCGATGATTATGGCGATGACAACAACGGTTATGATTACGGTAAGATTCGGATGTCAGGTTTAATACATTTTGTGATAAATAGTGTAGCAAAGTTATGATCTTTGTGTATTCAATTGGGATTTGAATGGATTTTGGAGTATGGCTACTACTCCCTATCTGTCTCGATCATTTGTCACTTTTATGATTGGGTTTTATACAGGAAATACTGTACTCCTCTTGATTGGTATGCTTTATCTTCGCTTTTAAAGTTGTTGGCTGTTAATAATGTGTTTGATGAGGTTCAAAAGTTGTTAACTTTGATGCAAAATGATGGTGTTTTGCCTTGTTTTGATGTTTTGATGTGTTTATTCGTGCTTATGCTGATGCTGGTTTGGCAGATAAGGCTAGGGAGTTGTATGTTTATGTCAATGATAGGTTTCGTCGAATGCCGTCTGTTATTGCTTGTAATTCATTGCTTACTGTGTTGCTGAAAAGTAATCAGCTTGAGGGTGCACAGGAGGTGTATGCCGAAATGGTTAAGAGAGACAGTGGTGGTGGTGAGGGATGTTTGGATGTTTATAGTACGGGTATTATGGTAAAGGGTTTGTGTGAGCGAGGGCGAGTCGAGGAGGGGAGGAAGTTGATTGAGGAACGGTGGGGAAAGGGTGGTGTTCCGAATGTTGTATTTTACACTGTGTTAATTGATGGGTATTGTAAGAGAGGTGATATGGTGAAAGCCCGCGAGGTTTTTCAGGATATGAAGTTTAAGGGCTTTTTGCAAACCGTGGAGACTTATGGAGCTTTGATTAGTGGATTTTGTAAAGGGGGGAAATTTGAGGAAGTAGATAAGCTTTTGGCGGAGATGAAGATGAGGGGTGTAAATGTTAATGTTCAGATTCTGAATAATATAGTTGACGGTCGGTATAAACATGGTTGTTTGGTGGAACCCTGGGATGTCATCAGAGAAATTCAGGACTTTGGTTGTAAGCCGGATATTAAGACTTTTAACATTCTGATTTGTGGTTCATGCAATTTGGGGAAAGTTGAGGAAGCTAATGCTCTTTTGGAGCATGCAAGAAAAAGGGGGCTGGCACCAGATCAATACAGTTATACCCCGTTCATACATTTCTATTGCAAACATGGCGACATTGATAGGGCATCCCGTATGCTCATTCACATGACGGAGAGAGGTCATAAACCTGATATGGTTACTTATGGAGCTCTTATTCACGGGCTTGTTTTTCGTGGTGAGATTCAAGCTGCATTAAGCATTCGGAAGCAAATGATGGAGAGACAAGTTGTCCCTGATGCCGCGATTTACAATGTTCTAATGAGTGGATTGTTTAGAAAGGGCATGCTTGAAGCTGCTAAGCAGTTGCTTTGTGAGATGCTTGATCAAAATGTGCATCCTGATGCATTTGTGTATACCACATTGGTTGATGGGTTTGCTCGAAATGGTAATCTTGATGAGGCACAAAAGATCTTTGATCTTGCAGATGAAAAAGACTTAAAACTTGATGTTGTGGGGTATAATGCCATGATCAAGGCATACTGCAAATTTGCGAGGATGAATGATGCACTTCTTTGCTTCAGAAAAATGGTAGAACGACGCCTCTCCCCGGATGTGTTTACATACTCAACATTAATAGATGGCTATGTCAAGGAGCAAGACATGAAAAGTGCTTTGAAGACTTTTGATGAGATGGTAAAAAAGAAATATAGACCTAATGTAGTCACATATACATCACTGATTAATGGGTACTGTCGCGAAGGCAACACACTTGATGCCGAGAAAACGTTTATGCAAATGAAATCCCGTGGTTTAGTATCCAATGTCATCACGTACAGCATACTTATTGGTGGGTTTTGCAAGAGGGGTAAACTTGCCAAAGCAGCATCAACTTTTGAAGAAATGCTGATGAATAAATGCACTCCGAACAATGTTACATTCAATTATCTAGTCAATGGGTTTACTAATAATGTTTCTGAATTAGTTCTTGAAAAGGAAAATGGTATTAAAAACCAAGAATATTCTTTTGTTTTGACGCTCTTTAAAGGTCTGATATCAGATGGTTTGTCATCAACAAAATCAGCATATAGTTGCATTTTGATCTGCCTTTGTCAGTACCAAATGATCACGGCTTCTTTACAGCTAAGGAGAAGTATGAAAAAGAATATACTTGAAGAATCATTCTCTTTTACTGCCTTGCTCCACGGTATATGCCTTGAAGGAAAGTCGAGGGAGTGGAGAAATTTGATAGGGTGTAGTTTGAATGAGCAGGAGATTGAAGCTGCTCTCAAGTACTCCAAGATGTTAGATATGTATCTTCCAAATGGTTTCTCACCTGAGGCTTCGTCCATTTTGCATCACTTGGCTGAGGATGATAGTTTTCAGGTCTGCCATAGTAATGGATAGTTGGGACCTAGTGAGCATTATAGCTGGGAATTGAGAGTGGCTGATTGTTTGTGCTCATTTCTGATATTTTCATATGATTCTTCTATAAACCTAAAACGTGGAGGGTTGTACTTTGACCGAGTGTCAGGAATCAACATTTCGACACTTCTGTATAGGCGGAAACTTGAACTTTTTCACAAGATAGCTATGTCCGACTCTCCATCATTTGGTGTGCACGGTGCACCTGTGTCCGACGCTTGCAGCAGACTCTGATTAGTGGAGAGAATTGAAGACTCCAAGATTGTCTTTTGACTTATGTTACTTCTTACCTGAGACACTTTGACACTACATTATAGACTGAAACAAGAAACTTTCTCGCTAAATAGTTGCGTCCGCCACTTGCAGCAAAGTCCAATCAACATAGCTTTTGACTGTTGTTGGAGAAAAAGTCAGACAGGCATGCAGACAGGCAGGCTTCATTCTTCTGGTATGTGATTTATCTAGGGATCTCTGCTCTTGTTAGTCTGTCATTATTTTCTCATCGGACATGATGATTGAGTCTATTACAACATCCGATTTCCCTTTTGTTATCGTTCCTGCAGCTAGGTGCCTAGATACCCTGCGCAATCTGGCAAAAGCTATTGATTTGGTAGATACAAAGTCAACAAATCCTGAGAAGTTCCAAGATTTATCAATGCTATCAATTTTTTAAGAACACGGTACTTCTTTCCATCTATTTGTTTGTGATACGAAAGGCCTTACAATTTTATTTCATTCCACCTATTTGTTTGTGATAGGAAGGACCTTATACTTTTTATTTCTAAGTGATATTAATCTCGATCATCATCTGAAACGAACTTTCCTTTTCGCAGAACAAAGATATAGAGTAGTAATTATGAGTAGTAATTAGTTGAGAATCTCAATACTGGCTCTTGAGGCATGACCAGTAGTGGATCTTGAAGTAAAAAGAGGAGGGTCAGAGTTTGAAGACTTTGAACTCCTTACCTCACATTCAAAATATTCCATGCTCAACCATTGAGCAAGGGGGCCAAGTGCTAGTGTTGTACCACCTCCGATTCTTTGGAAATGCTCCATTTGTTTTTTGCAAAAGGATTAAGATTACGAGTGGGATGGTGCACCTCACCAATAAAGGGGTGATTTTACTAACAAAAATAGGCTCAAAATGGAAGTTAGGCAATTCTAATGAATTTGCCAAAAATGAAATATGGGGCAATTTCTGAAAATCGGAGGGGTACTAAATTTATTCAAATGTAAAAAGCCAGTGGGTCTGAGATCCGTAGATTATTCGAATGACCTCTTAACGAAGGCAAATGAGGTAGTCTGTCTTTGTGGCGTTGAACTAGTGTAATTTTTTTTTTTTCCTAGTTAGCGAGGCCTATTCTTTTGGCTGGTCAGATGAGTGTCTAACTGGATCGTTTTTGTGATTCTGATATGATTCAAAGTGTGCTCGCCAACAATAATGGCTGGCCGCTTAACGCATGATCAAAAGGCTAAGATTAAAGTACCCACAAGTCCACAACCATCATTGAGCAATCGAAATGATGATCAACGTCGAGATGAACATTGTCAAGGAAAAAACCATTTTAAAACTAATGCTGTGACATCTAGGATGTATTAACCTACAGTAATAAATATGCACCACAATACTGTATTGCGATCGCTTTGAAGGTTTCAGACTGGGTGACCATATTGTGAATTTCTGATGTATGGCACAAGCCAAGATTAAGGCGCCACCACTGATTCCGTAATCGCAACACCATATTTACTGTCATGCTCCATGTTAACAGTGAGGGGTTCATGCATTCCTTCCTTTTCAAAGGTGAGAAAATAAATCCCAAAACGTATCTTTGTTTTTTATTGCTTATCAAAAGCGGAAATCTCAATATTTTTGTTTTTTGTTGTGTCGATTCGGGTTTGTCAAGCATTCAAGACCGGTTTATGGATATGGTGCATGTTCAAGTGTCGGATTCAACTATTTTAAGAAAAAATTCCGTGTTTTTGGTCTAAAATAAAGTGTCCGAGTATTCTACCAATATCCGTGTATCTAGTATCCGACATATATACATATTATAATACTGAAGAGTCCGAGCAACACAACTTACCATCTGTGTTTTTCTGTTTGTCATGTTGGGTGAGTCTTCTGGAATTTTTTTGCGGCTTAACCTTACTTAGTTCGCATGTCAACCACGTTGAGGATTGCCTACTTTGGAAGATATGTTTTGGTGTTTTTGTTAGTGGCATTCAATTATTATCGACAAGTTTCACCGATTGCATGGGGTTGTCAAGTTGCTTATAAATATGACCATGTACTCTACTGCCTTCTTATGTGTACATTACTGCCCAATATAGTTAAAAATTAAACCCATTTTAGCAATTCTAATCTTATATTTCAGCTTGATCCCTACAACGCTTACGGTTTGGTGTGATTTTATTGGAAATGAAGCTCAAAGAATTTCCCTAGTTGATTCTCGATCTACCTATAGTTTGGGCAACTAACGTTTCAGTTTCCACATTCCCTGGTAGGAATTTTGTTTCTTCTTATTATGTCTACCATTTCCTTGTGTATTGCTGTCTCTATGTCCACACATAAGGGGATCAGAATTCTTCCATATTTACCACCATTTAACTTAATCCCAACCTCCCGGAAGCACATATTCTTAGACAATGGTTTGCTTTATATTACTATTCTTTAGATAATTTTTTTTTTTGACAAGTTCTTTAGATAATTAGTTCACATACAAATTCATGTGTTTATATTCATGATTTTAGGGCACATGAACTAGATCGCATAAAGAACGGCGTAGAGGTTAACGTGGAGAATGACTTTGCAGAGAGTCGTCCGCCCTAATTGTTGAACTTAGCTCCTAAAAAGCAAGTTTGATTTT
This sequence comes from Silene vulgaris, assembly GCA_036897335.1. Taxonomy (NCBI): domain Eukaryota; kingdom Viridiplantae; phylum Streptophyta; class Magnoliopsida; order Caryophyllales; family Caryophyllaceae; genus Silene; species Silene vulgaris. The sequence continues at coordinate 7,543 of JAYMSF010000538.1, read as the reverse complement.
GTTTCTAATATCATGTTAATAATTGTTATTTAGAATTCTTTATTCCTTGTGTAATTTCTGTTAGTAGAATATGATTTTTGATTCTATAATGCTTAGGAGGGTGAAACAATTTGGATAAAGGATCATCTAACATATGTAACGTATTCAGACACACGTGTGTATGCTTCTTGCAACGTATGCAAGAAGAAAACCTAGACTGATATTGGCAAGAGATTTTCGTGGTGTTGTAGTCAAGTTATATGACCCTTTATCTATAAACGGATATGGCTGTATGCGGAGTCATGGACTGACAACATGAAAATCTCTTGCCAATATCAGTCTGAGTTTTCTTCTTGCATACACTGCATGAAGCGTACGCGCATCTGTCTGAATTGATTACATCTGTTATATGACCCTTTATCTAAACCGTTTAATCCCAACGCATTATAGAGTCAAAAATCATTCTACTAATAGACATAGCAAGAAAAATAAATAAATCTAAGTAACAACTCTTAACAGGATATTAGAAACAAAACCAGACTTACTCCTTGGGAGCTAAGTTTAGCAATTGGAATTACTGTTCTGAAGGTTTCATTTCCAGCCGGACGACTTTATGCAAACACATTCTCCACGTTAACTTGTAAGTCGTTCTTTATACGAGCTAGTTCATCCGTGTACTCTTGTGCCCTAAAATAATGAATATAAACATATGTTTTGTGAACTAATTATCTATGAAACAGTAACATAAAGAAAATCATTGTCTAAGAATATGTGCTTCATGAACGTCCAAATTTAGTTGATTGGCGTTAAAGATGGAAGAATTCCAACACCCGTATGTGTTGACATAGAGAGGAATACGCAAGGAAGTGGTACGTTAGAGACATAAGAAGAAACAAAATTCCTACCACCGAATGTCGAAACCGAAATGTTAGTTGCCCAAGCTATAGATAGAAGATCAACAACATCGGAAATTCTTTGAGCTTCATTTTCAACAAAATCATGCCAAACCGTCAGCGTTGTTGGCTTCAAGCTTAAATATGAGACTATAATTGCTAAATGTGTGTAATTTTGGAGTTATAAACATACACTTAAGTTGTAAGAGAAATTAGAAGCTTCTCTCAATGAGAACTACATCCACCTTCGGCAAATTTGTGTCTGTATCTCGATTGTATTATTGTTTACGGAGTATTTATTATTGAAGATGCTAAAAGAAAGAATAATTCATTTCCTATTAAAAACCTTGATCGTGTGCTCAATGACATGTACAAAACATACAAGACAAGATGTATTAAACCTATTAATATTCATCTCAATTTAAATTCACAAAAACAATCTGGCAAAGCCGACCCCCTTCCCATGACGAAATCATCCCTATGAACACTCCATAGAGCACTCCTTAGTTCCTTCCCTCGCAACCCCGTGTTAGTCAATTCTGCAAACGCTTTCCGACTCAAAAACAAGGTTTTGTACATGCCTTTATAGGCTCGCATAGCTGCAACCATTTTGTCCATGTTCCCAAAATATGTTGCTATATATGAGTCACTATTAATCGATACGTAGTAATCTAAGGCAGCTTTTGTGTTACCATGCATGGCCCTAAAGTCTTCGTCCTTGAGTAGGGTCGATTTTGTGGAAATATTTGGATAGATGGTTGTTAGTCCTTCAATCTCCATCAAACCATCCCCAGCTGCTAAATAAATGTTTGTGTCTCTTGGGATTCCAAGTGATTGAAGGATAAAGGCTGTCTCCCGAGGAGTAAGTGGGCACTTGCCCCGGTTTCTCCAAATACGGGCTGCTTCGCCAGTCCATGGGGTCCTTTCACCTCTTGCGGCTTCAATGGCTTTCATGGATTCAGGTGAGAGCCCTCTATACTCACATTGACTGTAAGCAACCATGTCGGGTTCAAATCGAAGGTGAAGGGCAAGAAATGGCTTGGGTATGGCTTGGAGTAGCTCGGTACTCTTCTTCTCTAAGGCTTTTGTAAGGCGAAGTGCTTTATAACATGCTTGGCAGAGAGCAGCTTTTGCATAGTGAGGATACCTGCAATATAAGTAGACAATAAAATGTTGACAAGACGAGGAAATTTGTTTTCATTTGATGATGTTGAACATCCAGTTTACGTTGTTTATCAATACATCTCATGATCTCAGTAGTGGCGGATCCTGAAAAGTTTGTTATTGTGTCTAGATGAAAAGTTGTAAATCATTATTATACAAACGTCAAAGATTCTTTTTCTCAACAGCAAAGTTGGCCAAACTGCACAAAGAAGTTTTTTTTTCTACATATGTCCCAGATTCCCATGTATTCCAACATGGATACGCACACGAATGCATCTCAATCAATCCTTCAAAAAGAGAGCATTATAGGGGTCAATAACAAACAGCTAAATGCAGAGGTGGGTTTCATTTTCTCCGGGAGGGGAGGGAACCGGCCTGGTTGATTTATAAGTTCATTCCATTTGAGTACATATGTTAGCAGTTAGCTCCCTTTCTTCAATGGTTGTTGGGCTCATTGTTCAAACCTAAGGCAAACGCTTCAAACCTTGCCATTATTTTTCGTTCCAATATCCGCCACTGACCAAATGGACTCTTGGCCTACTCAAACTATTGGCTTTCCGATTTCACTTTTATCTTTATACCTGAAACTCCACTCAATAGTTGCAAATTTCCAAGTTACTCAGAAATGAATTAGTTTTACCACCAAGTACGTCTTGACCCTTATTTGGTCAATTCTCGAAACCTGAATAACGAGTAATTGTCCATTTTACATTCAATTTAGAAAAATTAGCATTTTAGCTTGATTAATGTTCGTCTATGCCAATTTTTGTTACTTACCAAAAAAAGTGGACAAATGGTGGGTTGGTCTGTTTTCCAAGTATATCAGTAGGCAGATTTTGTGATTACTAGAAAGGGGTCCGGCCTTGACGACTTCTAATTTCATATCCATTTTAATATAACTTAGGTTGAGTAGGCCAGATTCCTCTTAGTCAATGACGGATTTTGGAGCAAGAAATGGGACCGTGTTTGAGGCTTTGACCTTAGGTTGAAATATTAACTAACCACTATTGAAACAAGGGGGGACTAAGCGCTAATTTATACTGGCTTACTCAACCTGTTGGCTTCCGAAGTTTTCCAATTTCACTTTAATCTTTATACATGAAACTCAATTAGAATGTTCAATGGTTGCAACTTGCAAGCTAACCTATATAAATAGCACAATTTCCAATCGAGGATAGTCCTAATCCAAATAAGAACAGTGTTCCCGAGTAATCAGCATTTTATTGCCAAACAATGCGCAACCTTTTGTTGCCCTAAAAGTGTCAATCTAATAGATGCTGTGTAATATCAGACCCAGCAGGTAGTGTTCAAGTAAAGAGCCCATTTCCGGAGCAGTGTCTCTCCTATGCAACTTACTAAGCAATTGGAAACAAAGAAGACTGAATAATAGAAGTACCTGTCTCTCCTTTGGCTCATTTGCGGTGTGAATGAAATATATCGATGTTTTAGTAGTAAAGGAAGAACTGATTCAATGTAATCAAACTGGCCTTTGCGCTTCCTACCGTCAACTTGAAAAGGCTCTTTCGAGGCAATCTCTAGAGGCAGATCCTTAACAATGTGAACAAAACCATCCATTTGTTGACTGAAGTAGTCAACATCAAACACATCTGCAAAACCACTGAGGCATATGCAACCTGTCAATCTGAACATATCCTAGAAATTTGAGGGAACAATATGGTTCTGCACTTCCTAACAATGTGGGACAAATTACCACTCGAGCACACATATCCCAATCTCAGACTCGACTTGGCTTGATTTTTTACAAACAAGGACTTTTGTCCTAAATGAATACATGGTTTCCGGCACAAAATATATACAAATTTCAATAGTATCTCAAAATGAATTAGCCAAATTCACTTTGAGAAATAAGGCTTAAAATCATTTAATATCCAACTAAATGCTACCTTCATACACAAGTCTCCTCAGTTCCACTAATAAGGTTTTAATTTTGTCACAAGAAATTTCCCTTTGGTTATTCTAAGAGAAGTGACGCATTAGTAAGGGTTGGATACAAACTCTATACCTTTATCCTTGAACGTCATGTCAGACACGAGTGCAACCCTATAACTGAATACACGAACTAACATAGCAGACAACAAAAATTTGCTTGAATCAAGGGTATAAGATCAGTTGATCAACCTTGACAATATGTCATAGACGGAACTAGAGATAAAAAGCTAGCAGAAGTTTTAGGTACCCATCTAAAATACTCCCTCCTATTCACAATAAGTGTCCCATTTTATTAAAATACTCCACTCATATATTCAAACAATGGGACACTTATTGTGAATAGGAGGGAGTAAGTGGTTAGCATCTCAACTCAAAAGAATATTGTATCATGACCTTCTTAGAAGTTTTACGTTTTACCACTAGCTAGGGTGAATTAACTAAATAGAGAAGGCCGGCAGAAGTGCACACCAGTACGCAAACAGAACAATCTTATGAGAAAAGATTTACCTTGATTCATTCCAATAGGCTGCAACCTCAAATTTAGGAAGCACAAGAGTGGCATTAAGCAGACGCGCAATGCCTACACCATCACAGAACTGCATTTAACACGAAGAGGAGAAAATCAATACAGTAAGAAAGTTTGAGCTCGCTTCATAGTAATACAAAACTACAAACACTGAATTTAGCAAAGAAGCGAAAGCATCACTCACATCTCTCCTCATTTGATTGAGGCCACCATAACAATCCACACGTATATATCCATTGGTCTTTGCAGGTAGAGCTACAAGGTTCACAAATCAAAATCATTTCATTGCTATACTCAGAAACTAAATCACATCAACTCAGCCAAACTAGACCCAAAACACCAAACATGTATGATAATCAGCAGCTGATAATGCTTACCGACAGGTTTTTCCTGAAGCCACCATTTGCAAGGTCTCCACTCCGCTAGACGCTGCAAGCTCCATATATCGACTGTAACACTGAAATTCATAAAACGTTATCTAGTTGAGTACTGGACTCCAAAAACAAAAAAATATCTACCTCCTATTGGATGTTATGTACCCCCTCCTCTAACTCTCTCCAATCTTATCTCACGAAATCTTAACGAACATTTATTTAGCCCTTCATTTCACATCCATGTAAGCAAACTAAACATCACTCGTGTTTGAAAGCTCTGTGAAAGGAGAGGGTTGGAGAAGAAGGTAGATAGCATCCATCGCTCATACAAAAGTAATTCCTTCGTTGCAAACATACTGACCCCAAGTATACTAATTCAGTTCAACCATTTTCACCATTAATCCAATACCTTCACTTTAACCCTAGGGTCAAATTCTCCAACATAATCCAAGATCAGTTCATCAATTTATTTCGGTTTAAAAACACGATAAACCCAGAAACACCTAGCTCATTCAAAGCGCTCACAAGGGGAAAAAGATTTAGAAAAATTATCCCAATCTTCAGCCAATGGCAGAACTATGAGGGGCTAGTAGGGGTGCTCGCGGGGCAACAAATTTTTTGATATTGTCAGTTAAAAGCCCCTATTCCGCTGAGATTTTTCGACCCCCGTAACTTAAAATCCTAATTCCACCACTGTCTTCAGCAACATATTCAATGCATATTTCACAGTGAACAGTGATAAAGACGGAGAAACCCTCCATATAATCAATCAAATATTAACATTAAACTGAAAGATTGAAACTTTAAGTAAATATACAAGAATAAAGAAAACCCAGATGGTAAAATACAGAAAGAAGAAGAAAAAAGAAAGTTACCCAGGTAAATCGGAAGGAAGTGAAAGCTGAGAGAAGAGAGAAGAAGGGGACAAGAAAACCAAAACAAGGGCAAGGAAGAGAAATAGGAGAATAATGCTGCAAATTGGCTTCAGAAATATATTAGTTACTTGATTTATGGGTTTCATTGCTAGATTAATTTGGATGATCAACGGGGTTTAAATGTGCATGTTCATGGTATAAGCTTAGATCCAGTGCGGATCTATGGAACTAAGCAATGTGGGCATAATATGCTACTTCTCTAAGTGCAGGACTTTACTGGGTGGGGGGTTCCAGACTTCCAGACCGGCAGTGTAGTGGAGTAACAACTAGAGGTAGCATGGTAGCAATCGGGCCGGGTTCGGATCGAGTCGGTCATATCGGATTCGGATCAACTTATCCTTTAGGTCCGGACCGGTTAGGAGGGGACCCGGACCGGACCGGAACCCTTGGAGGCCGGTTTTTTCCGGATTCGACTAGACCGATACTAAATTTATAAGATAAATTGAGTTTTATTTTTTAATGTGGATGGACTGGAGACCGGTTACCATATTTTTTGGGACTCGGAGACCGGACCGGTATATATCCGGTCTGGACCGGACCGGCTGGTCAGGGTCGGTTCAATTTGCCGATCCGAGCCACTTTTTATTCACCCCTATCGGAGAGAGATCCCTTGGGAACCCTTGAGGCCCTACGTGTACGGACACCTTCCAAGAAGAGTAAGCATCAACTCAAGATATCATCTTAAAGGAGTGTATTGACTTGATCGGAATTTAAGCAACGCTGACTTAATTGTTTTCACGCAAAACACTCACCTTTTCAAATGTCTCTATTATCAAAGTTTACTAATACTTCGTATTTGCAAACTTTGTATATTTTAATTAAAAATGTCATCTAATATAATTTTCTTCTGAAATTTTTAGGGGATTGTGTTAAATCATGCAACGGGCCTGAGCCGCACCCGAGTGGAGGAGAGAGAGTATGCTTCATAAGGTCAATGAGGTTCAACTCTAAACCAATTGGCTATAGAAGGAGTAACCCCTTGCCTCTCCTCTTTTATCAATGTGGGACTCTCACATTTGGGAATATATGAGTGGTTTTCTTAACACTTGATAATCTTGTCCATGATACGAATACATAAGTTCGTATTTATACTAGTACTCCTTAGACCTTAACCCTAAATCTAACTTATTCTATAAGATAATAATATCTTATTTTATACTCTCACAATATTTATCATATTGCGTTTCCTAATCTTCCTCTAGATAGATTAATACCCTCCCTCAGACTTATGGTAATTTGTAAAAATTTCCAAGAGTTTGCAACTAAACAATAACCAAAATACAATAATCAATATATCTATCTATCTATCTATCTATCTATCTATCTATCTATATTATTAAAGGAGGCTTTTTCCAAGCGATTTGATTGGTTATTTTTTCCTGACGATTTGATTGGCTACTGTTAATATATTAAAATAATGCAGTCTTTATCTAAATGGAAAAAGAAAAGGAAAAAAGTATAAAAAAAATCTATCTATCTATATTATTAAAGGAAACTTTTTTCGATAGATTACATACACCTATGACAACTATTATCCCATATAAACGTAGAAATTAAATACTTCTCTGATAAGTAAAGATTTATTTGTGTTTGTATAAAACTATGACATTGATTTGCGTTTGTATAAGACTATGACATGTTGTGATCAAGCTTAAATTTCTTTTATATAAAGCATGGCTTCTTATTTTTTTGATGTACATTTTTTAGGCATATTTTTCCATT
>JAYMSF010000537.1:0-15343 GCA_036897335.1 Silene vulgaris | reverse complement strand
TTTTAATTTTTAGTTTATTACTTATTCATTCCAAATTTATACCTTAATTTTTTCATATTCCACCTCATTATATTTTGACATGAGAAAAAATTAAACTGAAAAACTAATAAAAACTTTGATAGTATGTCATGAATTTTTGTTTTATTTTTTTAATCACAAAGTTAATTATTTTATTTTATAATTTTTCTTAAATTATCTTAATGATTTTTTTTCACGAACCTAATACTAATGAATTTGTTTTCAGACCAATCCATTAAGTAGAAGCCCAAAATACAAACTTGCACCCTTTTGCATAATAGTCCATAATAAAAAGAAAAAAGAAAGTTGCAGTTACAATATGACATGCTCATCAGTTTTATGCTCCTAAACCGCTTAATCGATGCCCAAACTTCTCCATCGTCAATTTTGTCTCAAACATCTGATCTGGTTTTCCAATGAATGACGATCCTACTAGGCGGAACTCCTCTACTGCAGATATTCATCCCATGTTTATGAGTTTTCAACTTAATTCGGTTGTGAAACTAACTCAACGAAAGTCCTACTTCACACAATTGAATAATTGAATCAAAAAGCTAAAGAATATGAATCAAAACTCGTAAAACACCAAGTTGTTAAAGGGAAATTACTACTCATTAAGCTAAAAATCAAACTTAAAAAATGGTAAAGCAAAACTATGTATATGAACCGAAAAGCTAAAGACTTGGTTTACAAATCAAAATTGCAGGTTTTTAACTTAAAACTACTTCATCATACCAAGTACTTCAGTCGGTACTAAAATTGCAGGTTTTAATTTGAAAACCAATCGTTTTAACTTAAAAGCTTAAAAGTTCCTAATATTTCAAAACATAGATATTAACGTTAAAATCATTAGTTTTCAAAAATAAAAGTTTTAATTTTCATATTAAATCTTGGTGGTTCTACGATGTTATTTCAATCCTGTTACGGTGTCGCTGTAATCATCGACGCCTCCTTATTGTATTAATTGAATGGTGGAAGGAGAGAGAAGAGGGCGAAGTTAGTGTGCATCATAGATTGGTGCGATGTTTGTAGAGGCGATGGCGGCAATCACAGAGGTGGTGGCGACAGCGACGGTGACCTTTGGATTGAGGCAACGGATTCAACATGGAGGGAGGTTTAGTTTACAGGAGTGAGAATTGAGGGCTTTTTATTTGTTTTCAATGTACGCAGCTTTTTTTTCTTTATTTAATTGTATGCTGGGTTAATTTATTCTATTAGACCCGTCCTATACTATAGGACGGTCCTATAGGAGAGTTTATTTTGATAGATTGGGCCCCTTAGAAGATTGTGCCCTTGTCAAATGCCCACCTTATCATCCCTAAGGGCCGGCCCTGATTATGAATTGCGTTGGATTACTTTGATTGAACATTCACATATCTATAGTGATATACTCCCTCTATTCAACTCCATTTTAGGTATTTCTTTTTCGTTCATTCAACCCCACTTTACATGTTTCCTAATTTAGCTAAAAAATTGACCATTCTATCCTTATTCAAAATCTATATTTACAAAAAATGTCGTCCATACCCCACACCAATCCACCATAAAACCCCACCTTTATATTTTTTTAATAATTTTAGCCTCTCCATTATCTTTCCCTATGTACTTTTAATAATTTTTTTATTCTGTTCCTTAATACCCGTGCAAAAAGCATTGTTGCAAAGTGGAGTTGAATGGAGGGACTACAAGATACAGTATATGGGTACAAATGAATCACCAACTCTTATTTACGATCATCTTAACTTAAGACAGTCCTCATACTCGATTAAGATTATATATCAGTGGAAACAAAAAGAAATTACGAGAGTTTTTAAGTTGAGACGGTCCTAAGCAAGACCAACGAACTGCAAATGTATAGATGCAATTGTTCAAGTTGACTATGTGAAGAGACACAGCTATTCAAATATGAGATACACAGTCTTCTCTCTAACAAAGATAAACCCTCCTCACTCCCTTACATTAGAATGACACAATGTCCCCATTGGGACAGGTAAACGAAAGGGGGAGCGGGGAATAAGCAAATAGTCCTCCAAAATTATGTAGACTACTAATCATCTTGGTTGTGGGTACGAGTCCGTGGCCATATAAATACCACTTCGGTGTTCGACGGTACTGTTAGACACCTTAGGCATGCTAAATTGTGGGAATGACATTGCTGGTGTTGAAGGCATGGGAATATCAATGGAGCCCGTTAGCATGTGCACCACTAATGTCATGGCGGGTCTGTGCTCGACATTTTCTTCTAGACACAACAATCCAATCTGAATGCACCTAGTCACCTCGTCACTTGGACAATTGTTGTACATCACAGGGTCTACTATATCAAAAGGCCGCTCCTCCGTCCATAGTCTCCATGCCTTTTAGTAGAAACATAATTTCCTTATTAACATGTATGTAGGGACTATGATATTGATATGATATTCGATGAAGCGAGGGAATTTGAACTTACATGGATAGGGAGGTCTTCTTTTTGAGGTGACTGGTAAAATCGTATGTTGTTCTCACCACTGACAATCTCCAAGAGCATGATTCCGAAACTATATATGTCGGATTTGTTGGAGAAGTTTCCTGTCATCATGTACTCTGGTGCCATATATCCTCTGCATACATCAATAATATCGATCGTGAGAAATCTAAAACCTTCATGCTGGACATTTATTCCACATACATTCTTCGAAAATTTTAAACAAGTATATATATGGGAAGTGTTAGACATACTGTGTTCCAACAATGTTATTTGTGCTTCCGAACTTTTGTGCACCGTCAAAGAGTCTCGCTAAGCCAAAGTCCGCTATCTTGGGGTTCATGTCCTTGTCCAGCAAAATATTGCTAGGTTTAAGGTCGCGATGGATAATAGTGACCCGAGAATCTTCATGGAGATATTGTAGACCTCTTGCAATCCCCATTATAATTTTATACCGTGTTGGCCAATTTAAAAGATGCTTCTTTCCTGTATCTTTAGTACCATAAAAGAAGGCAGACAACATCATTCAATTAGTAACGGAAAAGAAAAGGTTCAATGGTTAGTTGGTTACCAACATACAATCATGGTTCTAAGTATATTTACCGAACAAGAATCGCTCCAAACTTGCATTAGACATAAACTCGTAGACAAGTAGTTTTTCTTCTTTTTCAGAGCAGAATCCAACAAGCTTGACAAGATTTTTGTGTTGAAGTTTTGCCAAAAATTGGGCCTCCGCCATGAATTCCTTCGTACCTTGTCGAGAGGTGTCCGAAAGTCTCTTTATCGCTAATTGCTCCCCATTCTCGAGCGTCCCCTGTCAATATATATAGGAGAAGATTAGGTAACAGAGCTGATAGTTAGCGTGACAATATGACGACATTGATAGAGTACCTTGTAAACAATACCGAACCCTCCTTCACCGAACATGTTTTCATTTGCGAAGTCTTTTGTCGCAGTTTTCAGCGTCTTGAAATCATATTCTATAAATTCTGTCCCTCCAGGGCGTCTCTCTGCGTTGGTTTTCCCTATTTAAACACAAGGATATGAATCATATCGCGCAATCTGTTTATTAATGTGAATGCAAGAAATGATGATCTATCATATTTATGCAGTTGACTTACCATTAACATTATCATGCAGCTTCGTTGATGTTGTTGGCGGTACATTACTGCTCGCTCTAGGCTTTCTACGACGTAGATATATACACAAAACAACTCCTAGAATTAGCAATGCAGCAAATACCGAAGCAACTATTATTACTAACAGTGATTTTGACGGTCTCCCTTTTGATGACGGAACTGGAAGATAAGGTGGCGATCGTTGGAAGGACGGCGGCTGTGCCAATGAATTATCCCGAGGAAATTGATCCTTCAAAAACGGACTTAGATCGTACCACAACGCGCAGCTAGGCGAGAAAACCATTACGCTAGTACTTTGATTACAACATACATTCATTGTCGATAAAGCGAATTTGAGACAACTATCACACCCAAATTTATCAATATCAGGGGTACATTGCGCAAAAGTATACAACGTTTCAAACGATGTCCAATTTGTTTTACCTGAACCGTAATATGGTATGGCAGACGAAGCGTTCTTGATGACGGTTTTCAATGTGGTTGCGAGTATAGGAGCATACTGATCATAGTTTGACATATTAATCGCGTGTCGTAGATAAGTTAAAGGTGATGACTCATACAATGCGAAGATGTTACGCCTTGCAAACCGTAACATGCACTCTTTGTACCATACAATAGCTTCATTGTATAAAGGGCACGCTTCAACAATCTTTTTACTCGCACGATTAATACACGCGTTACATTCGTCGAAGGCAAGGTCATATCGGCATTGATAGAGGCCATACACTTTGTCGGAACCAACACCAATTGTGGAATTATAGAATTTGAAAGAAGAGGATTCGGAAGCAAGATTGTTAAGGAGGAGGAGGAGGTTGTTTTCGTATACACTACCATGGGTGTAATTGAGACTTCTTTCGGTACAATATTCGAGTAGAAATGTATGTTGTGCATCAATTGTGATCGAAAATCGACAAATTAAAAGTGATGCTATAACAAGCACAATTCTCTCCATGACAAGAGAATTATGCTAATTTGTGTCTCGTTTCGACTATTGCGTATGTCAAATATTTACAGCTAACAAGCTAATGTTATCAAAGTTGGCTTCACGTCTTGCCTATGCATATGAAACTATCAAATGCAGAGAAATTTAATTACTCGGTATTTAATTTAGTTAGTTTAGTTAGGTCAATATCCAATGATTATGAAGAAGAACAAGCCTTTGTGAATGCAAATTGCAAAAGAAACCGGGAAATGAAATTTAATTACTCTGTATTTAATTTAGTTTAATTTAGTTAGTTTAGTTGGTATTTCTTGAGTTGAATATTCTTCTGCATCTCTGGAAAAGGGAGAATGTTTCCATTTGATGATGTTCTGTAATTTCACCAAACATTTAACTATCATCCTCAAACAAGGTCAACTATTTCTCTAAATATGTAGTACCTCTGAGTGCTCTGACCTATGTCTCGGTCACTTTTTTACCTATTCCATTTACGAGTGTCTCATTCATTTGCTTACTATTCTATATAGGGAACATTTTTGAAAGATAATTTGATAACCCACATAAATTTTCCTCTGGTCATAGAATAATAATACCCACAAATAATGCTCTTATTTCGTTGGTCTTTATTTTTGCCAAAACCAATGATAAACAAATGACCAGGACGAAGAGCATATATAAAAGTACAATATCATGTTTAATAATTGATTTATCAAAATAAACATTTTCATAATTTTTTTAAGGGCGATTTGCATATTACTACCTATTAAAGTCAGAAAATTTTAAAATACTACCTAATATACCTATTTTTGCAAAATACTATCTAAAAGCCTACAACTAAATACAATCTACTACTAGTTTGACGGAAACAGGGTGTTTGCTACTAATAAGTTACCTGAGCATGTGTTATGACTATTCTACCCTCACTTAACACTCTCCAACAATTACCCACCCTCATTCAACCTAAATTTACCCAAAATCACTAATCTTTTAAATTTCACTGGAATTCAAATTACAACCTCCATAAATCAACAAAATCCATAGCTTTCATCACCGTCACCTTTGTGGAGCATCTTTTCGTCATAGATTCGGGTAAGTAGCTTCTGTTTCTTAATTGTTTATGTTGTTATTTTTGCTAATTCTTAATTTGAAACCCTAACTTTCGGTAATATTTTGGGGGTTTTTGTTACTTGATGATTAATGGGGTAATTTTAATTTGTGATCTTTTCTATGCTTGATGTGTACATTATTGTTTAATTTGTTGTTGATTAATCACCCAGATTTGCCTATTTTTGATTGTAGGATGTCATATACAACTCGACTCTCTCACAGAGAAAATGAGAAGAAGAAGAAAAAGAGAGAAGAGAGAACAACTAATGGAAACAAGAACAAAATTTAAGAAAGAGAAAGCTCAATTTACCTTTAATGGAAGAGGGAAAAATTGCTTAGTAAAGAGGATAATGGAGGGAGGGTAACTGGGTAAGGGTTTAATTACTTAAGGTTGTTATTAGTAAGGGTAGTATGGGTATAAATTTAGGGGGTTGATTTTCGCAGTACGCATTTTACTCATTACAGTACGCTTTTTACCATTTTAACCCTCTCATTTTTCCTTTCATTTTCCCTCTCTATCAAAAAAACCTCTATGATCTCCTATATTTCTACATCTCCCTATCCACCACCGCCAAACCATCGCGCATCACCAACCACCGTCCTCTACTCCTCGCTACTGCTAATCACCGGCCCCTTCTTGTGCACCATTGTCGCCACCAACCACTCGCCCACAACTAAGTCAGCATAATTGTACGGATCACAATTATTCAGCAAGTCACTCCACGATGGCGTAAGGTGTGATCCGTGAAAATCAAAATTGTTGATCAGTTATTATCATTAATGATGGACGTTTACTATAGTATTTGTTATGATGGAAATTGGAATGCCACTAATCATTAACATTGAAACAATGAACATGATAAATAACCACCCAACATCCCAAATCACTATAAACCCTAAAAAAAAAAAGAATAATTTGCTAAAAAAACTCTAAAAAAAACGTAACAATTTGATCAATAATGTGCATTTAATGAGTCAAATTTATGAATTATGATCTATATTAAACTGATGATTCAGAATTGGAGAAATTTGATTGAACAGGTTGGTTTTTTGGAATTATGGTTGGTAGGGGAAAGGGTTTAGAGATTTTTTTTGGTTAGGGGTATACAAATGGAAATTATTGTGCAAATAGTACTGTAATGAGTAAAAAACGTACTGCGAATATAAATTACGTTAAATTTAGTGTAAACATAAAAAAAAGAGGAACTCAGCCAATCTCAGGTCGGTTTGGTAGTTTAAGTTGTGTTTTCCGTCAAATGGGTAGTACTCTGAGTATATTTGCAACTTTGTAGGTAGTAGTTTGCATAATTAAGCTTATTATGTAGTAAAATAAAAATTCCTGACTATAATAGGTAGTATTTTGCCATTTTTCCTTTTTTTAATTTAAATTATACTCCTCTTGTCCCGGTAATTTGATTACCTTTGGTTTTGGCATAACAAGCACGGAAAGGGGAGGGGACCGTTTGAGTTGGTTGTTAGTGAGATGATAAGTGCATTATAATGGATGTGTATGATGAGGTTACCTAATCAATGGCCTACCTTGGACAACAAATCTACACCCTCTTTTATTCTGGACTATGGAATCGATAATGGAGCATCGAGTTCTTCAAAAAAAGGCGAATTTTACACAGAGATAAGAAGCACTGCATTTGCATGACAATCGTGCAAGTCCTGGTTAAACGAAATTTTATCGAATTTCGTTCTTTGTATTTGCATTGGCAATCATACAAGATTATGGTAAACTATAGATAATCATCTTGGTTCTGCGTAAACGTCTTGAGTGATAGACCTGGTGGAATTCTGATCAGAATCAGTCTGTTGCTCGCCGGTATAAGTCATTGGCGTGTTGAATTGAGGGATGGACATAGCCGGTGCTACAGGCAACGGAAGATCGACAGAGCCAGTAAGCATGAAAACTACGAATGCCATTGTTGGTCTTTGCTCTGCCTCTGCTTGCACACATAGCAATCCAATCTGAACACACCGCTTCACGTCATTGTTCGAACAATCATTGAGTAATAGAGGGTCTTTTAACTCGAAGGCTTGATCCTCGTTCCATAGTCTCCATGCCTTTCAATCGAAATGCAAATGTTTTACGTACTAAGATCAGATTGATAGTTATAAGAGCAGTAGATATTCGATGTGGCATGTGTATTTGAACTTACATGAGCTGGAAGATCCTCCTTTTGCTGCGAGGTTTGCGACTTGTAGAATTTCATGTTGTTATGTCCGCTTACAATCTCTAATACCATAATTCCAAAACTATAAACATCGGATTTGTCGGAGTATTCTCCTGTCGACATGTACTCTGGCGCCATATATCCTCTGCATACATCATATTTTTTCCAAATTATTATTCCGTCGTTGACTCTACTAAAAATTGCATTAATCAAGTGCATTGAGTTATAATAGAATTTCGAAGTGCTAAAAGGTGGCAAGACATACAACGTTCCTGCAATGCGGCAAGTGTTCCCAAATTTTTGTGCACCTTCAAACAGTTTTGCCAAGCCAAAGTCAGCTATCTTGGGGGTCATCTCCTTATCCAACAAAATGTTTGCGGGTTTCAGGTCGCGATGTACAATAGTGAGCCGAGAATCTTCATGTAGATATTGTAGACCTCTCGCAATCCCCATTATGATTTTGTATCGTGTCGTCCAATCTAAAAGAGTCCGCTTTCTTAAATCTTAAGTATGATAAAAGGAAGTCAGATTACAACCACACACTTTCATAACAAAGAGACCACATATTGAATTAAAAATGAATTCGTGAGAATAATTACCAAACAAGAACCCATCTAAGCTTGCATTTGACATAAACTCATAGACGAGTAGTTTCTCTTCTCCTTCTGAACAGAATCCCATAAGCTTGACAAGATTTCGGTGTTGAAGCTTGGCCAAAAGTTTTGCCTCCGTCATGAATTCCTTAGTACCTTGTCCGGAAGTGCCAGAGAGCCTCTTTATCGCTAATTGCTCTCCATTTTCAAGTGCCCCCTATAGGTTAGATTTATTTCAAAGTACTCGTATTAAAGACGATTAATGTTTGAATTGAAATTAGTGAAGCATAAAGCACAAGTCGCTACCTTGTAAACAGTACCAAACCCTCCTTCACCAAGCTTATTTTCGGCTGAGAAACATTTTGTCGAAGTGTTCAAAGTAGCGAAATCAAATTGCACAAAGTCTCTGTCTCTTAGACTATCTTCATCACTCTTTACTGTTTCATCATATAAATCACAATAAGACCTCAAGTCATAAGAGTGTCGTTGTATCTCTAGCCTTGGATTTAAGTTTGTGGATCGAAGTAATTTTAATTCGCTTGTAAAACATAGAATGCACTTACCGGTACTGTCGAGTAGCCTACTTGATGATGTTGGACCTACACCTGTGCTCCCTTCTTTAAGCTTTCTACGGCATAGGCATAAAACAATGGCTAGAACCAGCAATGCCACCGATATACAAGCAACTAGTGCTACAATGATTGACGACTTCAACGTTGTTTTCTTGCTTGTTTCAGAAACTAAAGCTAATGGTGATTTTAAAGTTAGAAAAATGTAAGAGTCGTCTTAAAATCATAAATATAAGGTAATTGACTAACCATGATTGATGGGTGCGGGATTTGGCGGGGAAAGAGCTGGAGGATTGACCAGGGGATGAGCCGGAGTAGGAGAAGCTGAAGATGGTTGATCATTTATAAAAGGACCGGTCGTGTCAAACCGCAATTGACAACTAGGCATGAAGACCGTCGCACCTACATTATCACTACAACAATTTATCACATTTGATAAAGCCGCCTCCAGACAGCTATAGCACCCAAAACTATCAATATCAGGGGTGCATTGTGCAAAAGTATATAATGGTTGCAACTCCGTCCAATTGGATGCGCCTGAAGCGAAATGTGGCGAGGCAGACGAAGCTTTTTTGATGAGCACATTCAATGTACTTTCAAGTATTGAATCAAATTCAGTAGCGTTTGTAGAATTTGATAAAGTGTCCATTTTCCATCGTTGTATCCAAGGAGCTGTCTCGGACGAAGAGAAGATGTCACGGCTGGAATACCGTAACATGCACTCATCGTCCCATACGATAGCTCCACTAAATAAGGGGCACTGTTCAATTATATCTCGTGTCGCATCCTCAACACATGTGTTACAAACATCGAGGTCAATGTCATTTCGACATTGAAAGAGGCCGTACACTTTGTTGGAAGAAACACCGATTGTGGAATTGTAGAATTTGAGAGAAGATGAATTGGAGGCAAGATTGCTTAGAAGGCGATTGAGGTTGGTTTCGTATATGCTGCCACTGGTGTAATTGCGACCCGAATTCACACAAGCGCTATTCACATACGCTATTTGATAAATAAATACTGATAATACTACAAGAAGCACAATTCTTCCCATGTCAATTTAAGGAATTAATGGCTTATAAGGATTAAGGAATGTGATTTCTGATTAAAATGTAAATGGGAATATTGCGAAAATTGTCGATTTTCGTTCAAGTCAACCGCCATTGATTGATAGGAGTATTTTTTTATGTTTCCAACAAAGTTGGTTGTGTCACCAAACGTTAGTTCGCTGCACGTCGGAGTTGTTAATATGAAATTATCATAATGCAGATATAATAATTGTAATTAAGTCAACTTATACAGTTTGCCGGAGAAGAGCAGGCCAGCATCAAATAGCCCAATTCGGAATTGTAACACAAATACTGTTTGGCAATTATTCTCTAGATTAGCTTAGGGCCGTCTTAATTTGGAAGACTTGTCAAACGTGCTTCGCTCATTTACAGGTCACACGTATAATAACTGTATGTCGATAAAATAATCTGGATGCTTACATTAATGGTGATCCTTAGCCACCTTAGGCCTTTACAATCGACAAGCAGTTAGTAACAATGCTAGCGGCACACTTCGGCAAAGCTCAGTCATAGTAAAGTTATGGTTTGATGCTGAACTCTTCATTCAACTTCCAAGCTAAATAATATTCCCTTCGTCTCATTAATTTTTATTACATTTTTTAATTCTTTGTGAAGGGTATTACTGATTGAGACGGAGGGAGCACAAGTAAGCACAATATCATCGATTGATCGAAGGTCCCTGTATATGAAAATCACAGAATACTTCACGGGCTAATAGAATCGTACAAAACACAATTGATATATACATGGAATGATTTTTCGATGCATAACACTTCCCAAAAATTTCAAACAGACACGGGTTTGTAACACATCAAAGTATTGCCAATAATACAAAAATCATCTTGCTCTTGGGTATAAGTCCTGATCCAATTCGGCTCGCCAGGTCACCGTCTTTCCGGAAGGTTGATCGGAGTCAGTTTGCGGGTCGCCACTATAAGAATTAGTCATGCTGAATTGATGCGAGGATAACGTTGGTGCTAATGGTAATGGAAGGTCGATAAGGCCCGAGAGCATCAGAACAACATATGGGATTGCAGGTCTTTGGTCGGGATTTACTTGCACACATAACAACCCAATCTGAATGCACTTAATCACATCGTTGCTCGAATAAATGTTGTAAAGTGCAGGGTCTGTTATATCGAAGCATCGCCCCTCTTTCCATAGTTTCCATGCCTTAAAGTAGAAACATAAACTTTTCGTTGAAATAATATTTGAACAATTAATAGTGAAGAAGATATTTAACATGAAAACAACAATTTAGACTTACATGTAACGGGAGATCCTCGCTTCGTGGTGAAATGTTAAATAATCTGTTCTTTTGACCACTTACGATTTCCAAAAGCATGATTCCGAAACTATAGACATCTGATTTGTTTGAGTATTCCCCTGTCATAAGGTACTCTGGTGCCATGTATCCTCTACATTCGAAAATGAGACGTATCTAAATGTGGGGTAATTGTTAAGAAGTTAATAATTTGAAAACCCCATATTGTGGTAAAATGTAAAGTATTGAAAGCATACTGTGTTCCGATAATGCGACTGGTTTGCCCGTGCTTCTGTTCAACTTCGAAAAGTTTTGCCATGCCAAAGTCAGCTATCTTGGGATTCATTTCCTTATCCAACAAAACATTGCTAGGTTTAAGATCACGATGTATTATAGTAAGCCGAGAATCTTCATGCAGATACTGCAAACCTCTCGCAATCCCCATTATAATTTTGTTTCGTGTTGCCCAATCTAACAGGGGGCGCTTTCTTGGATCTTAAGTACGGTAAACGTAGACAAAATAAATAAATTATATGTTACATTCAGGAAGAGAAAGATATCTGCAACTTAGAAAGAAGTGACAATCAGTATCATATAAGCTAGTCAAATGTACTGTTAAAGAATATTTACCAAATAAAAACCGGTCGAGGCTAGAATTAGGCATAAACTCATAGACAAGTAGTTTTTCCTCCCCCTCTGAGCAGACTCCCACAAGGCTAACAAGATTTTTGTGTTGAAGTTTGGCTAGAAATCGAGACTCGGCCATGAATTCCTTGGCACCCTGCCGAGAGGTGTCGGAAAGCCGCTTTATGGCCAATTGATGTCCATTCTCAAGTGTCCCCTGTCAATATTTGGAACGGATTAATCATTAATAGGAAAATTATTGCACGACCATAGGCCGTGAAAACTAATATCGAGATGCATATGAAATCGAACGTGGTATTTAATAGTTTGAGCACGGGATGCATATATATATATAACCTTGTAAACAGTGCCGAAACCTCCTTCACCAAGTTTGTTTTCCTCCGAGAAGTCTCTTGTTGCTGATTTAAGAGTAGCGAGATCAAATTGCACGAATTCGATGTCTCCAATGCTTCCTGCGTCAATTGTTACAGTTTCATCATTAGTCCTGTATTGGTCGGACCTTGTTTATGCACTAAAATTTAACAGTAAAAGCAAGATTTTGATCATTAAAGTTACTTGTTTTGTAACATGAAAACAATTGGGAGTACTAAAATCCTCTGAAAGCTGATTATTGCGAATCTAAGTAAACATTTAACTGTATAAAACCTACGCTTAGGATTGTTTCAAGAAATTTGACACTGAAATATCTACGAGACTATGTCAACATGATCAGCATATAAGCATAGAACCAGTCGGACGAGCTAATAGGCATTCTTGTTTCTTTTACTCCGGACGACATAAAAAAAATTGCAGGAATTTGAAATGCACCCAGTGCAATTATTGACCAGTTTCGATATGACCAATTCCATCATTATCTAATCTTTTATCGTACACTTGCCAAATAAGTCGGGCAGATCAAACTATGGGTTTAATCCACCCACTACAATTATTGGTCCGTCCTAGTATGACCAACCAAAACCCAATGCTACAAAACTTGATCCCGGTGTCAACAGATGTGACCCACCCCGACACGCACGGACCTGTCTCGACTAATTCCAATTCCATTGTATTTCACAGATCTCCGAGCATGTAATTGATTTAGAATTGAATTAGAACATTTTTAATTTCAATAATTGAAATCATGATGGTTAAATCACTTTTGCGTTTCCAAACACTACCATGATAGAAACTATTAGAATTAATTTTGACATAATGTTAGCGAAAGCAGAAGAGCGTTGGCGTATATGATGAAATGGATTAAATTGTGTTGCTGTTATGTTCTTAATATGCTATAGGAGAACTCGAGAGGTATCGATGACTTACCAGAGCCATCAGGCAGCTCCCTTGGTGATGTCGATGGTACACCACTGCTCCCTTTTTTAGGCTTTTTACGGAACAAACACAGCCATAAAAGAGCTGATAGAACTAGCAATCCAACAGAAACACTAACGGCTACTGCCACAATGATTCCTGGCGTCAATGTTGGTTTTTCGTTGCTTGTTTGTAAATCTGAAATAAACAACTATTCAACAATTAGCAACATGTGAAAATCAGCGAAAATTACATATACACAATTATATGCTTAAACACCTTGATTATTATCAACAACCGAAGAAGGAGGAGGAAGAGGAGGAGGAGGCGGAGGCAGCTGCGCATAAATAAAGGGACCGGTCGTATCATACCTCAACTGACAACTGGGAAAAAACACCATAGCATATATACTTGCATTACAACATTGAATCATTTTGGAAAGAGCTTTTTTCAGACAACTATTGCAACTAGAAGGATCAATATCAGGGGTGCACTGTGCAAAAATATAAATTTGTTCAAACAATGTAAAATTTGCTTCTGCTGAAGCGAATCGTGGTGAGGTCGAGGAAGCATTCTCGATGACACCATTAAGTGCGCTAGCTAGCTTCGGAGCAAATGTATCAAAGTTTGATACATTTTTCCGATTCCATCGATAGGCTGAAGGAAATATCTCCGACATAGAGAAGATGTCACGGTCTGCATACCGTAACATGCACTCATAGTACCATACAACAGCTTCTCCATTGTTAGGGCACACTTCAACTATCGTCTGGGTTGCATTCTCAACACAAGCGCTACAAATGTCGAAGCCAACGTCATTTCGACATTGAAAAAGGCCATAAACTTGGTTGGAACCAACACCGGTTGTGTAATTATAAAACTTGTGAGAAGTTGTTTTGGAGGTGAGATTTTCGTAAAGGCGATTGAGGTTCTTTTCGTATACACTACCGGAGGTGTAATTGAAGTTTTCACCTGTACAACCATCATTTACATATGTATACTGTGCATCAACTCTTATACAAAATTGATACACTAAAAGGATTGCTAAAACAATCATAATTTTCGCCATTTGAACGGAATTATGCCAATATTTCGATACAAAATTTCAAACTAGAAGCCTTGTATCTGACTAATACTTCAAGGGATCGAGCATAGTGGAAATTGTCTATTTTCTTCAAAGTCGATTTATATAGTTTGATATATTCTATGAAATCTATGTAATCATAGTTGTTTTCTGTTGGACTTGTTCATGTGATACATCATACTCCCGGGCTGAAGAAGTAGCCTTTGTAAATCGAAATTGAAATCGAATTAACTTTTATTATAAAAGTACACATTTGGAATAATAATCAATTACATGTCATTATCATTGATGTAATATGAGTTGAGGAATTCTTTGCATCCTTACAGAAGTAAAGAAAGGCAAACTAAATGCTTGTTGAAGTACACTAGCACTAAGTCTTCATTATCTTTGATAAGAGAATTTGTAGGCTGATATCGTCAGTCGAAATGTATATCTTGATCTGCACCATGATTCGAAAATCCACTGTATTTTTTACTAATCAAGTTTGGTGGATCGATATGATATTAAAATCTGACATGGTTTCCAAAAATTAAAAGTTGTAAACTTATACTCCGTACCGTGTAAACTAGTATTTAATGGAGTTTTTAGTATCAAATAAATCTTCTAAACATAGAATAACATACAGGCCCTGTTTGGTAAACAGCAGAAGCAGATTCCTAATAGCGGATAACGTTAGCAGAATACGGTGAGCAGATTTTAGTAGCAGGTTTGACTATCAAATTAAATTAGCAGAATTAAAAAAGGGTGTTTGCTAATTAGCAGATTATAGGATAATTAGAATGATTTTATGTATAAAATGAATATGCTATTACAATATGCTCCTATTAGCAGCATATTCAAAAACAGTAGATTCCGACCAATATGCTATCAGAATACGCCGTTTACCAAACACATAAAAATAGTAGATTGGTTGGTCAAATCTACTAATTAAGCCGGAATCTACTAATTTCACTCAATATGCTGTTTACCAAACAGGGCCA
>JAYMSF010000536.1:0-15354 GCA_036897335.1 Silene vulgaris | reverse complement strand
TAATAAAAAACTAGTTAGCAAAAGAACTCGCGTTTCGATTAAATTTGTGTAAGACCGCTTCTCACAAGTAATTGTGCTAAGAAAATATACACTCGACTAATAAAAATATTTTAAATAAATAATTAAGTTGAATCTAAATATAAAAAATTAAGAGGAATTTTATTGATCGGGGTGTAATTAAATTTTTTCTTATACAACTATAAAAATACAAATGTTAGGTAAATACATGTTCGATAATGGGCATGGAATTGAGTTTGTTATCTCTAATTTATTTGGCCACTTGAAAAGTAAACGTATAAATACAATCCTAATCACCTGAAGTTTTGAGACATCTTTGGGTTTCTTTTTTTTTCTTGTATAATAATATTGAACCAAAATAATAACCATCCTCGGTTTTTCTCAAAAATGACATATCCGTCTTAAAATTAAAACGAATTAAATAACACCTTAGGTGAGACAAACATTTTTTTTAGTCCTAAGCATTCTGTTTTTGTTCCATCGATTTTATTTTTCCGTTTTAAGTTTACAAGAATGTGTTATAATCATGGGACATGATGACCAATTGACCACCAAAAACAGAGGTGCCAGCATTGCTCCATACCATTGAGCATTCCCTTTGGATTTTTGCATAAACAGTTTATCTTTCTTTCCTATGAGACTATAGTAACTTCAAATAATTATGTAAAATATGCTAATTATTGTTAGAATTATTTCCTAGATTCACAAACAATGCATGTTCTTCATGTTATTTGTTATGGAGTATGGACCATCTTATGTTATCTCATTCTTTTTAGTTTCAGCAAACAACTGCATAACGAATCTCATGTATCAGAAAGCCCTAAAGTGTGTGGTCACCCTGTCCTACAGCCTTTTCTTATGTTCGGTTTAACAATCGCAGAGCCAGAATTTGAATGCATGCAGTAGTTAAAACATTGACGGAAAAGTTGAGTTAGTGATGCAATAAAGTAACTTACATACAGTAATGCGATAAAGTAACTCATAACATGCGTCAATGATCATTTAGTAGTAAATTGATGTGATTTCTAGTGTAATTGTCATTAAGTGTCATATCGTGTCGAACACACATGGAATAGATTGGTTCTCCAAGTCCCAACCTACATTACACTAGTGAGAGCAGCCTGCTTCAACAAATGTTGTTGTCACTTGTCAATGATGGTGGCGCATAAAAAATCAGCTCATTACGGCATTGCCATAACATATCCTCCAGCTCGTTAAGCTTGCGGCCGTCATTTTAGAAAAAAAAAACCATGGCATTGGCCTGCTGTAGTATGGTCCAATGTCAAAAACAATTCTTGAATTGCGTATCTAAAGTTATGGCTGCTTCAAGTTGAATTTAGCTCACTTCTATGGACCATCCCAATTTCGACTTTTGCTTAAGATGAGACGGAGCCGATTTAATACCGTTGTTTCTTGGTACAATCTTCCACGATGAACTTGGAAAGTAACGAAAAGGATAAAGTGACATAGGTCGTGTTCTTCTGCTGAATTGAATTGAACTGAACTTATAGGAGTTTTAACTTTTCAAACTGAATTATAGGAGCTAAACTGAACTTAAATAGGTGACTTTAAGTCAAAAAGAACAGGTTCCTAGTAGATTGTAAGCGAAAATATATCATCGTGTCGAAGAACCGGCCATGTGAATGACCATTGAGACATAGGTAATGTTGTAGGGCGTAATGCGACTACCGGTGTTTCCGACATTCAACCAATGCAACGTAGATCATTGAAAAATGATTGCTACTTGTATATAGTTATCTGTCATTCCAGGTTACAAATATTCCTTGGAAAGTATTTAATATGGTTTCTAATTCTTGAGGGGTACTTGTATTATTCTACCAAACTCGAACTTTTGTTCTTGCAACATACATAGGTATCTAAATTATATATGGCTTATTGGCTTTAGGACTGTCCTATAATTCCTAGGACTATAATACAAAATAGCTTAGCATTGCTATAAGAGAATGATATTACGATTCTCGCAGCAGTCTTATTGTTAAGCCCGTCTTTATAAACGACTCATTTATTGATAATAATAATAAAAGAGTTTTTAATTAATCCATAAAAGAACCGTTTCACATTGTAAGACAGTCTAGCCACGTATTTGTTCCTTGTGTTTTGCATTATTTGACTGTTATCTGGGGTCACAATGTTGACAATCGAGCAGTTTATAAACAAGCATGCATTCTGGGAACTCTCTAGATCAATAATAGTCTTATAATTTTCTTGTAGTAGTAATTGCTTGTGTCCCTTTCATGAATGACAATTAAAGTAAATTAGTTACTCAGACGATTTTAAGTACAATATTGGAGAAGCAGTGTTGTCGAATGTCGACGATTATTTCAAATGACAATTAGATATGTTAATTGATCCTAAATCGTTACATATAGCACTCTAGTCCGGAAATTTTATTAAAAAGTGCCGTTATAACAAAAATAAATAAAGTAATATTTTCTTTTTTTTTTAACAATTGGCAGGTAGATGAGTATGAAGCTAAGCAGACATGACGCCTATACACTACAAGTCTACAACCCTACTCGTGTTTATTATCGTTGGAGCGGGTGTAGTAGTGTGGTACAGCCATGGGCGTAACCACATAGCGGATAGTTTTATGTCTTTAAGACCTACAATAGGTAAAAACATACCGTTACATTAAAATTAACCCCAAGCTCTAATAATACTGGCTACACCACTGGATGCGACACAAACTCTCCGACCTCATTGATTGTCTTCCCTAATTATTATGAAAAATAGGGTTTAAACAGAGTAGTTGAGCTATGAGTGACTGATGAAAATGCATGATTATGTGCTTTATAACCAAGCATACGTGTCTAGATTATGATAATCAACCCTTTTTCACAAATTCAACCATCTGTATTAGACCCCACTTAATGCAATTAGTCTCCCTTTAATCACTAATTAGAATTATCTCACAATGTTCCATCACAAACTTAATTGTCAGTATTAACTATTAAGGAAATTGAATTGGAATGGGTTAAATCACAAAAATACTTCTATTCCCAGCTTTTATTCTTCCTCTTTTTTTTCCTGGATCTTACTTTAATTTCGCATCAGTATTTTATTTTTTTGGTTTAAATGAGAGGACTGTGGTATGTTCTTTTTGACTGAACTGAATGAAGCTCAATTTAACTGATTAAAAAATGAGCCAAGGGCGGATTTGCGGGGGAGGGAAGGCAATTGCCAATTTGCCACCCTCAGCTCAAAATTTCCGAAAGAACTTGTTATTGGACTTATTAGTAGCATTAATTTTCAACTAGTTGGATGTCTTGAACTTCATTTTTTAAACAAGATCATCAGGGTTCAAATTCCACCAAAAGCGTTACTTTTTACTTAATCCTGCTTTATTTTTTGGGAAAAAAAATACAAAATCAAACATTATTTCAAGTAAAAAATTTCAAGTGCCCTTCCTTAAGTAAAATCGTGCATCCACTGTTAACATGACCTGAACTGAACTAAATTGAATTGAGTTGAATAGAATTGATGAGCTAAAATTAAGTACAAAAGAACATTGCCTATGTCGCTGGTAAGAATTGAATCTTCAACCTTACAGACTTACGGTTGGAGCAAAAAAGTTCTTATCACTTAAGCTAGCTCTTGCTTTTATCAGTAATTTTATTTTCATGTGGTTGTTTTACGACTCATTTTAGCTAGGACAACACTGAATATGGGATTTTTATCACATTTATGAGAAGTTATTTCAAAATTGGTGAGCTAACCTTTAGAAACAAAGAAGTTACTTTAATTACCCTAATTAACCAAGCACAATCTACGCATTGGGAGAAAGAAAAGAAATGTATTATGTATGTGGAGGAATCAATGAACTTGAATATGTAAAGGTTCATGCTTTCTACAAGTTTGATGTTGGGTTTTCAAGCCCTTATTTGGCAATTGGACAAGTTCTGTCAACAATCCCATCTTTATTGAGTCGGATCGATTTAAATCAAATGTTTTGTCAAACCAACTATCCGAGGTTGTCTTAAGGGTAATTTTAAGTTTGAGACGATAATCTATACTTGGGAAATTGCTTGATCAAGTTGTTGAGCTAATTCTTTAGTCAACTAAATTATTCTCAAGTGATTATTAATTCATATTACATAAAGTTTGATTCGATTTTTGTAAATTTACAAATGAAATAGATTGAGACAATTTTCGTATTGAGATTATTTAAATTCGAAACAAGTCAGTTTAGTCGAGTTATTCAAAGTGACAACCCAACAACCGAATACAACCTAAAACCGGGGCGCTCCCGGATCCATAGTATTTGGCTTTGAGCCATAATTCACACACATTTAAGCTAAACATGTTTGTTGGTGAATTATTAGTCATGTGGTTGGTCAATAAAGTGAGACCATAATAATGCCTATTTAGTCTTAATATTTGTTGGTTAAGATTTCATGGGCCAAAAATTATTATTATTAATACCATATTATATTATTCTGTGTGCGAACGTCGTATGCTGCAATGAATAAAAAGTAACAATTTTACGTTAAAAAGTAACCACTTTCAAAATGGTTATTTTATATTAATAAAAAACACTTATATTTTAACATAAAATGATCATTTTTAAGTGATTGTGCCATACAACAATCTTATATTCAGAGTGAATATAATATATAGGGAGAAGTTGGTTTTCTGTTGGTGTCCCATGCTGAGTCAATCCCACGTATAAGCACCAAGGAAGTTGGGCCAATACTTTATGTGTAGCTGAAAAAGAACCATTGTTATGATGGAACACAAATTCTTGTTTCAAACCTAGTATATCCGTTTGAAGCAATAAGACGGGTCAAACCGGGACAAACCCACCCATATTTGTAAAACAAATCAGGCGGGAATTGCAAATTGTGAAGGGTGAGCATTTAATGAGCCTGCTGTGTTTGTCTGCCATATTAGGAATAAAGGATATTTTATGATATACTAGTACACCTACAAACCCTACAATCTCACATCAAACTGCCATATTTTCTTTCCAATTTCATAAAATTTCAGCGGACGCCATTGTTTTCTTCCTTACTCTCATCTTACATTCTTCATAAAATATTAAAAAATTGCATCACATATGACGATACTCGTCTTCATCTTCATAAAACCGTCTTAGTTTCTCAGTCCATTAACTTATCTTATAATAAAAAAAAAAAAATAAATAAGTCATACTCAATGGCGTCGGATGATTTGGGTCAGATTATCACCGTAGAGGACGAACTTGCTGACGTTGTTCAAGTGATGGACTCTGATGGTGGAGGAAATTCTGAGGATGCGATCAAAGTGTGTAGTAGTGATGGTGAGTAACATTGTTAATATGCATGCAAACCTTAAATAAAATCGTAATCTAGATTGACGAGTTCTACGAAACATGTTGCCACTTATTGTTTTTCTGTGTACAGATAATCTTTGTATAATAGTAATTTGAATGCATGAAGTTGTGTCTTTAGAATTACCTAAGTTTAAGGAGGATTTGCAAGCAATTAATGAGAATTTTTCTAAACATGTTGCCACTGATGGTTTCTTTGTGTACAGATAATCTTTGTTTTTATTGTCACTTTTAGTTATAAATCTTTGTATGTATAATATGATCACGATACTATTCGATGATGCTTGGAGGTTTGTAATATCATTATTATTTTTTTTTCATTTAGTTGTTGTTTAATCCATGTACTGAAAGATATGTCACCATTTCTTGCAGATATGTCTGGTGAAATAGTTTAAGCTTCATTATCTCTGAAAATTTTTATTGTTTAAGAAACTTTTAAGTATGTGAATGTTATAATTATGTTACCATTCTAACCAATCATTGCACTTAATGAATGCAGTGATTGTACTATGATGATGATATGTCATGATTGGTGCATTAATATCATTGAATTTAATGAACGCACTTATTGTAATATCCTTATTTGCATTTAATTGTCACATTTAATGCTGTATTTCAAACATATGTCAGCGCTTATGGCTTAATTGTTCAGGGAAATAGTTGAACCCTAATTGTATACATATTGTATAAGTATGTAACCATTTTGTCTTTCTATGCAGTCGCTGATGCTTCAGGATCTTTAGTGGGCGTTGTGGCTAACAAGTGGGAGGATTTATACGATCTATACAAAAAGCATTCTCAAGCAATTGGATTTAGCATTAGGAAAAGCGGACTTCGTAGGAAAAACGTTCCGGGGGCCCCTGAATTTGAGAGATACTTTGTTTGCTCTTGTGAAGGTGAGCATGGTAATGGGAAGAAGCCCGAGGCAAGTCTCTCTACATATGGCCAAGGAAAGAACCACGTTAAGACACGATGCTCCTGCAAAGCTAATGTAAGGGTACAAGTGAATGATAAGGGAGTATGGGAAGTGTTGAGTCATAATCTTGAACACAATCACCCACTAACTCCACCTGAGTGGCAGCATCACCATCGTTCTGAGAGGAAAATTACGGAGGCTGAGGGTGAGTTTATAGAGGCCATGACCGAAGCTATGGTCCCCGCAACTGTGCAATATAGGATTGCTGCCCAAACTGCTGGTGGTGATGACTTGGTGGGCCACACAAAAAGAGACCATATCAACTTTGTTCATAGGCTTAAGATGAAAGCTATTGAGGGTGGTGATGCGTCAACACTAATGACGTTGTTGGCAAGTAGACAATCGGAGGACCCTGGTTTTTTTTTCCGAGTTCAGTTTGGTGCGGATGGGAGGTTGTGTAATGTGTTTTGGCGGGATTCTATGATGAAAGAGGATTACTTGCTATACCATCATGTTGTTATTTTCGACACAACGTACCGAACAAATAGGTACAATCTCATTTGTGGTGCATTTGTTGGTATAAACAATCATTGGTCCAACGTTATGTTCGGGTGTGCTTTCTTGTCTAATGAGACACAAGATTCATTTGAGTGGTTGTTTAACGTCTTCAATGAGTCTATGGGCCCGGACACTATACCGGTCACTATTTTCACCGATCAAGACCTAGCAATGAATAATGCAATTGAGAAGGTACCTGTCTTTATTTAAATGGCAACATATTTGCATAAATGGGTGACATTTTGGTGGTAATGCTCTACAGGCTTTTTTTGACATTCTGATGACGATATTATTCTCTGTTTGCAGATTTACAAATCATCAAGGCATAGGTTATGCCAGTGGCACATCCAACAGAATGCTATCTCTCACTTTGGCTTGTTAAAACATGATCGTGTATTTCAGACGGCATTCAACAAATGTTTGAATGGCTGCTATAGTGAGATCGAATTTGAAACAACCTGGAGCAAAATGATATCAGATTATGGCCTCGAAAATCATGAGTGGTTTAAAAGATTGTATTCATTGAGAGAGAAATGGTCAACTGCGTTAAACAAGGAGTACTTCTCTGCAAGTATACTATCTTCCCAAAGGAGTGAGAGTACCAACCACGCTATGGGGTTTCAGGCTAACAAAACAACCTCTTTGACTGAGTTCTATCATATTTATGAAGGGACAGTTAAGCGGTGGAGAGGTGAAGAAGAGCGGAAAGAGTTCAACTGCATTAGGTCGACCCCTAATTCAGTCTATCCTTTAGTCGACTTATTACTACACGCCTCTCAGGTGTACACAATTGAATTGTTTCGCATATTCGAGAGAGAGTTTGTCGTGGCTATGGGTACAAGGGCTGAAATACTTTCAAATGAAGAGTCAATTGTTGTGTATGGTGTTGACCCACCTGGGGTACGCGGAAGTACTCATCACGTGACATTTGATTGCGTAAACAACATGGTAGAGTGCTCTTGCCAGAAATATCAAGAAATGGGGATGCTGTGCTTCCATATAATCCGTGTGTTCCATATGCATAACGTTTCTGAAATCCCTAATAGGTACATATTAAGAAGATGGACCAAATTTGCCAAAAAGGAAGTGTGGAGTCGTATTCTACCGACTGATATGCGCAGAGCCATTGCAAATGGATCTTTAAATTGGCGCCGATCTGTGATGGCAAAGCTGTACCATCTGATTTGTAAGTGCCAGAATGAGCCTGATGCAAGAGCAATTCTTGAGAAGCTGTACACTACAGCTAATGACCAGGTCCAAAAACTATTGCAGGACAAAGTCAGGACTGAAGAACCTCGTCCAGATACTGCTCAAAATGAGTCGGTCGTACTCGACCCCATACGTTCTGTTACCAAGGGTAGGAGTAAACGCAAACCAAGTGGTATTGGGAAAAAGAAAAGGGCTAAAAAGGGACAGGGAGATGCGGAGTTGTACACTCCAATTCCACGACTCTTATAAGTCGGATTAATATGTTCTGACCATATTTTGGGTGGAAATATTTTGGGTATTATTCCACGACTCTTCTAAGTCGGCTTAATATGTTCTGACCATATTTTGGGTAGTATTCCACGACTCTTACAAGTCGGCTTAATATGTTCTGACCATATTTTGGTTAGTATTTTGGGTTGAAATATCTTGACTATTCTGACCATCTAATATTTATGTCATCCTATATGGTCTTTTTGTAACCCACTTATGAAACATCTGAAATCCTATCGAGTGGTGACATTGTAATTTCATGTGTTAACATATTTTCTATAAGTTAGTGGAAATATTTTCTAAGTATTTACTTGGTGGGAATCAGTATTACCCCAACATGAAAGTTCAATCTATGTGTCTCATTTGAATTATTATATAATTCAGAAGTTTATTGTATATTTGGCAACATTATATTCTCTACTAATTGTAACATAATTACCTATCTATGGCCACATATTTGCCTATCTATGGCCACAAATTTGCCATAAATCAATATGTCACCATGTGTTTACTAATTGTAACCATATTCAGAAATAAAAGACTAAGTGAAACTGACAACATTTTAAGACCAACTAGCTACATCTTTACACTAACAACTTAACTACCAATTATGTATTCTAATTAAATAACTACTTATTATATAGCAACACAATTAGTAATTATGGCCACATATTTGCCATAAATACTTATGTGACCATGAGTTTATTAATTGTAACCACATTCATAAGTAAAAGACTCAGTCAAACTGGCAACATTTAAACCTCAAATGGCAACATGTTTAAAATGCCAACTGAAACACCCATTATGTATTCTAATTTGAACTATATGTGACCATATTAGCATTTGTAGACACATATTCGCCATTCATATAACTGTCCTAATTAACTACTTCTAAGGCAACATAATTAGCTATTTATGGTCACATATTTGCCACAAACAGCTATGTGACCATGTGTTCACAAATTGTAACCACATTCAGAAGTAGAAGACTCAGTCAAACTGGCAGCATTTAAACCTCAAATGTCAACATTTTTACAATGCCAACTGAAACACCATTATGTATTCTAATTTTAACTATATGTGACCATATTAGCATTTGCAGACACATATTCGCCATTCATATAACAACTGTCCTAATTAACTACTTATAAGGCAACATAATTACCTATTTATGGTCACATATTTGCCACAAACAGTTATGTGACCATGTGGTCACAAATTGTAACCACATTCAGAAATAAAAGTCAAAGTGCAACTGGCAACATTTAAACACCAAATGGCAACATCTTTATAAATCCGGATGAAACAGCCATACTTGGTTACAAAGTTCACGACTTAAGAAACATAAACTAGTTTATGTACAGACTTGTTCAATGACATGACTACAAAATGAAGCATCATTCATGTCACTAACAAAACAAACATGTTCCAAACATGTTTCAAATTCTCCCCTAAATTAGTTCCTTGACAACTACCTACAATCGGACGCCATCCCAAAATATTAACACCGTAGGCGATATCCAAAATGTTGCCATCCCTAACTACGCCTTGCCACTACGCTTATGCCTTACCACCACGCTTCTTGGCTGCTCGCACGTATGCCCGCTTGTACCTTGCAGCGACGGGGTTACCAGAATCAAATGTGG
This sequence comes from Silene vulgaris, assembly GCA_036897335.1. NCBI lineage: Eukaryota > Viridiplantae > Streptophyta > Magnoliopsida > Caryophyllales > Caryophyllaceae > Silene > Silene vulgaris. The sequence continues at coordinate 5,408 of JAYMSF010000536.1, read as the reverse complement.
GGCTTTGTACGGCCTGCTGCTGGGTTGTAGACACGGGCAGAGGGTTATCAATCCCTAGATCAAATGAGGGGGGTTCCACAAGTCTGAGCGCCAAGGCTTCATCCACAATGCGCCCCATTTCATGAAAATCCGTAAAGAAGGTTTCATTGTTTTCCAAAGCTTGGGTCCATGAAAACTGAGAATGTTGTTGGCTCGGCTCCCCGCCGTCCTGTACCTGCTCCTCTTGGACCACATTCTGAGCAATGACATCGACAGAGAAAAAAGCCTCCAATTCCCTCGTCATTTCATTATGAAGTCGTGAAACCAGTTCCAGGTTGCGCTTTGAGGTCATCCATTTCAGTTCCCGGATCTGAAAGAACAGAAATGCCATCATTTAGGAGAGGGCAAATAATTAAAGAACAAAAATATGGGTACATAATTACTCATCAGAGGCAAAGGGCAAATACTTACGTCTACAAATGGCGAAAATTAGGACAGTTATATGAATGGCAACATGTGTCTACAAATGCTGATATGGTCACATATTGTTAAAATTAGAGGTTGTTTTGTGGGTGTTTCAGTTGCCTTTGTAAAGATGTTGGCATTTGGTGTTTAAATGTTGCCAGTTGCACTTAGTCTTCTACTTCTGAATGTGGTTACAATTTAGGAGAGGGCAAATAATTAAAGAACAAAAATATGGGAACATAATTACTCATCAGAGGGCAAAGGGCAAATACTTACGTCTGGGTACTTCAGGCGAAGTTCCTCATCATTGAGCAGTCCAGTGGGCAGCGGGAGGGTTATGGTTCTTGGCTCATCAGCCTCTCTGGTTGGCTCCTCCACAGGTAGTCGGTATAACACTTTAGGTTGATTTCATGAAACTGGGTAGTAGTCATTCTGCCACTCGCCAATACCAAAGTGTCCCCCATTCTTGCTGTATGCAAGCCTCTCCTCCAACACCCTTTGCTTGATAGCTTCGTATGTCCAATGTTTCACTAAAGGCAGCTCACGTTTCGCGGGGTCCCCCCTCCAACTCAAGCGGTGGAAATAAACCAATTGCAGAAATAGTAGGCAGCCACCCACATTTGTTGTGTTATTCTTCTTGTACGATGCAACAGCACCACTCAACATAGCCAAAACATACGAGCACCAGTCCTGCCTCACTATGTCATCGACACTCTCCACTGCACGGATCAGACGGAGATCTACACGTTTGTGCACCATGGGTGCTAAGAAGGAGCCCATCGCGAAGAGGACAAATAACCTCTTAAACATGTTCCCACCATCTACCAATCCCAGCATTTCGCTCTTCACCTTTTCTAATGGTATCTCATCAGTTGGACCCACATTATATCTCGCCCTCCATGCCATAACTAACTCCCGATCTGGGTTGTCCTTTTTCTTGCTTGATGTTAGTTGCACTTCCCTCTCAGTACATGGCAGCATGAACACGTCATACACATCATGCTTGGTGATGACAAAGTTGGTCTTCTCACTGAACATAAACATTTGCGAAAAATTATCATAACAATCCATCAACCAGTCCGCCATGCAATGATAGAAGGCATTAGTCTTCAACTCCAAAACTCCACCAAAGCCTATTTCCTCTACGCTTCTTTTCTGAGCAGGTGTCAACAATTGTATCAGCTCGAACAACGCTCTTGGGTTACCATGACCCTCAACCTCCTTACCCTTCCTTTCCACTTGCATTTCCACATCAGCCATTTCCTCCTCCATTGCTTCTTGCACAGGCTTCTTCAAGCGGACAATCATTTTTGATTTCGGTCTCCTTGAAGTTTCCCCAACTTCAAAAACTGGCTCCACACAATCCACCGCCTTACGTTTGATAGGTCTACCTGGGAGCATATAGCAATCATTTGAGCACAAGTTATACGATAATGAACACTAGAGACAAATCTGCATTCCAAAAACAAAATAACTAAAAACAGGTCACATAATCATAACTAATCAAGACAGGGAAAAAAACAAAATGGTTACATAATCAGAATGGTAACATAATCAGAATCTCTGGGAACATCTTTACCATGGTTGACGATTAAATTGAGATTACACTTTCAAAATTACAAAGTAGCCACAATCATGTTCTTAATGAACACATAATTACAACATCAAATTTTGTTTTCTGTGCAGCCATTTCATCTATTTGTAACAATATTATACTATTTACCAATATCATTATTTAAATGGGAACATATCAAAGAACAAACCAAACAAGTCTTAAATCTGAATTTCTGACCACAACTAATTTTATGTCATCTCTTTTCAACTATTTGTGACCATATTCTTCATCTATGTACTAACTTTTCTACAATTTGTAACCACTTAACTATAATTTTTCGTTATTTAAATGGGAACATATCAAAGAACAAACCAAACAAGTCTTACATATGACCTTCTGCTCAGGTCTAATATTATGTCATCTCTTTTCAACTATTTGTGACCATGTAGTCATCTATTTTGTAACCACATTACCAAATTACACTTACACAATTAAGAAAGGATCACATTATCATAGAAGATGGCCACAAAATAGATCTACAGAATTTCCAAATGAATTCTAGAAGAAGCATGGTAACATATTAGAGAAGAAGGTAAACAAGTGAAGCACATTACACCAGAATATACTATGTTAACTCTTTTCCAATATTTGTCACCACTTTACAATTTCATATTACAATTTCAGAAATTCAATATGGTCTCATATGTCTTCTTCATGGACACATATTACGAAACACGAATTCTTCATCTATGTACTAACTTTTCTACAATTTGTAACCACTTAATTAAACGCAAACACACCATATTATTGTCAGATTTATTTTTTATGGGAACATAATAAGGATCTATGAGAACATCTTATTAAACGCATACTACAACAATATCAAACATCAAGTCGTAATTATTTGCCCAACAGTGTATACCTTTTTTTGCAGCACTCGTTTGTCTCTTCCCTTTTCCTTTCTTCTCTGCCACTTTTGGTGGTGGTTCATCTCCTTCACTTTCTGAATCTTCAATTTCTGATTCATAAACATCATCCTCAGTCACAACATCCTTTGTTTTGCCCGAAACAGCCTTTGGACCTCTTTTATGGGTCACCACAGCCTCTCCTACAAAGAAAGTTTCAGATCTAAATCAATTAAAACAATCGTATATAAATACAAAGATTAAAACAATTAAAACAATACATGCATGCAGAAGATGGTAACAAATTCGTATATAAATACAAAGATTAGTCCATTTACCCATGTCAGCTTCTTCTTCATCACCAGATTCTTCGATTATAGCCTTCCTCCTCCCGCGGGCCTTCGGCTGCATTTGCACCTCCTCTACAGTAACAGTTCCACCCTTCTTTGTTGGGGTTCTTGTGGCCATTGTTTTCTTTCCCATGATTTTTTTGATGAATTTGTAGTTTTACAGTATTTTGAATTTCGAATTTTAGAGAGATATGTGAAGAGAGAGGGAAGAAAATGAAAGAAATGATAGAGGAGTGAGGAATGCAGGAGGGGGGACAGGATATGAGGTCAGAGTCCAATCAAAAAAAAAGCGTGCCAGTTACATTCAATGCCAACTACCATACTAATTCTACTTTATTGGCCCAAAATCTTATTTGGTATCAAACTCGACCCGTTTGAAGCAATAAGACGGATATAGAGGTCTTAAGGAAGACTAATTGATGATTGTTTAGGTAGTGGTAGGGATTAACAATGTCAAGAGTATTTCATACGGAGTAATTACTTTCTTTTGAATGGGATGGAAAGCAATTACAATATCAGTCCATGAAAGACACTGAATATATTTAAAAAGTGTTCGGTTGAATCTCTTGAAATGGATTTGATCGATTGCTATTCAAGGTTCGGTTGGAATATTCTTCGTAATCCTTCATCTCTTCTTAGCCGTATTTTAGGAGTACAGTTGGCCCTTAATTGGTTTAACTTTGCGAATCAGGTTGAATTACCTACGGAATGGTCTCTTAGATTTGTAAAAAGGTCCTTTGGGGTGTGGTTATCTTTGCGAAGAACTGGGATGTTGGTCCTGATTCAAATATGAGCGTCTGGAATACTCCTTGAGTGGATGGTTTGATCCCTATCCCGAAACATTATGACCTTTTGCATATTGATCCTTCTTCATATAATTTTAGAGTCAAAGCTGCAAACAATACTTGGAATCTTGACATGGTGATGAGCTCCTTTAAGGATTTTTTTTACTACTAAAATATTGGTTATCACGATCAAAACAATCACAAGGTTAAAGAGAATTATGCTTTTTGGACTCCATCAAAGAATGGTACGGTAATTACTATGCCAAAAAAGGTTAAATTGAAACTTGGCAAAATCATTGAATTTGACTGCTTAGTACTGAGGATCTTTCTCGAATTTCTTTGGTTTATAGGGTCTTTATTGTGTTGATTGATGAGACGAAAGAGGGGGTTGAGATAAAGTTGGAATTGTGGAGCATACTTTGGAGACTCATGGGTTTAGACTAAGTATGAGTAAAACCGAGTATTTGAGGTGTCGGTTTGCGGGGTCGAGATCGACAGAGGTGGGGAGTATTATTTTCGATGGAAATGTTGTTGAGGGGTCAGATTCCTTTAGATATCTCGGATCTATTATCCAAAAAGATGGGGAGTTAGACGGAGATGTGGCTCACAGAATTATAGCAAGATGGATGAAATGGAAAAGTGTTATGGGGTTTTTGTGCGATAAAGATATGCCCCAAAGATTAAAGGGAAAAATTTTATCGAACGACGATTAGGCCTGCCTTACTTTACGGCTTTGAGTGTTGGGCCGTGAAAAAATGTCATATTCAAAAGATGAGTGTGGCGGAGATGCGTATGTTGAGGTGGATGAGCGACCATGCAAGGAAAGATCGGTTAAGGAAAAAGGTGATTAGAGAAAAGGTAAAATAGAGGACACGATGATGGAAAACCAACTAAGGTGGTTTGGCCATGTGAGAAGGAAACCTATGGACGCACCGGTTAGGAGGTTGGAAACCTGGGTCACAGAAAAGGTTGCTAGGGGTAGAGGGAGACCAAAACAGACATGGAGAAGAGGGATAGAGCACGATATGAGATTTCTCGGGCTTTAGGAGGGCACTCTTTCCTGTTGTTTTTATCAGGAGAACTTTACGGAGATATTTTGTTTGTCATCAAAAAAATTGTGGCGGTAATCAAGTGATTAAGATAATCTGAATTTGAATCTTGTCGAAACTTGGTATCAGTCTGATGGATTTATATTTGTGATCAGGAACCTGTAACCAAGGAATCAGTTGCATTTGTTGGAGAGTGTTTGAAAACTTTAGTGCTTATGCAAACCCTTTCGAAGGAAATTGAGTGTCCAAGAGGTCTAATAAGTTTGCTTCTTGAAGCAGTTATCATGGATTTGTCAGGGACAGAAGGCAACATGTCTGAG
>JAYMSF010000535.1:0-15358 GCA_036897335.1 Silene vulgaris | reverse complement strand
TTTTGGAACGAAAACGCGTCGATCCGAGATAACAATTGCAAGGCAAAAGCTTAGGTTTTTATTATAACTTGAATGATGAAATAACAATACATAAGACCTTATTTATAGTCCTAAAACCGACCTAGAGGCCAGCTTTCACATGCCTAAAACGAATAGAAAACAATAGCACACTTTCCTAATCTCGGCTTGCCTAAAGCTAATTGAACTGCCTTGCCTTACTCTTTAATTATAACTAATTACCACACATGCTAAATATGCTGAAATAAATAATAAAATATTATAAGCTAAATTATTCGATTTCGAGCTGGACTAAGAGTACCCGTGCTGAACTCGTGTTCGAACCCAAATAGGCGGGCTGATGGGCGTGAGCTTGAACTGCCATCCCATCCACCATTGCGTTGACATCGAGCACAACTTCGTCATTTTCATTTGAGCTGGCTATTTGTGGATCATCATGCGCTATATGAGGGCCATGGTCCGTCCGCTAATGGAGAAGGGGACATCTCCTGCCACTGTCGGTCCTGGATTTCTCTTGGAGGTATGAACCTTTCCCGAAAATATGAAAGATCATTTTAGTGGAAAACGATTTGTAATCATTATTATTTTGCTTGCAGGCTTTGCGCCCACGAGGGCGGGGGACGTATCGAGAGCGTACCCCGTCGTGAGAGACTGGGTAGTGTGTCGTCAAAAGAGTCAGCGGTCTTCTTATGATGTTTGTCGGAGGGGCGTGAATGCCCTGAGTTTAGACAGCGTAAGTGTCTTTGATCTTCATTTTATTTTTCCTTTATTTAGAGATGATCATAAGAATGACCTCTCGTTTTCTTGTTTTAGTGGGTGCCCAGGCCTTGGGAGAGCTACTCTGGTCCTTTTGTGGGCGAGGTTCTCCGTCCCCGGAGTTCGAGTAGGTTGCTGTTGACGACACCCATGGGACCTGTGTCGTACTTGGGTGAACGTTTGACTCGGCAGTGCTCCCGCGACACCTTTACGGTTCCTATCGATCCTTCACGGACGATGTTTAGGGAGCCTTCAGAGGCTAAGAGGTCAGCTTACCTGGCTGAGTGATATCGTCCTAATTTAGGACGATTTAGCCCCGTCTTATTAACTTATTCCGACTCGATTTTGTGTGCTTAAACACTTTACCGTGGTAAAAGGAATATAAGTTGTGAGTTTCTAGCGAAAGTGCGAAACGCTTCGGATTTTCACTTTTACCTCTTAACACAGCTATAAATCTATAATTCTTGTAAATGTATCACATGAAACACTATAATACCACTTAATTTGAAAGTATTTTTTGATGTAAAAGGAAGCCCCTAATCATTACAGTGCATTTACAAACAGGAAAAGGATTTGAACCTATAAGGTATCGTCCATAAACTAGCCGTTTTACTACAATGCCGATGTCAATTGTCAACTAGCTTACCTTTGAATTGTCATGCTGAGTATATTTTGGCGTATCAGCATACTTTTTACATTTGTTTCCTTATATGGAGTTGTTCGCTCTTTCTTGAATGGCCTTTTGATCAAGGACGTAAAGACCTAATCAGTGGCGTCCCCTTGGGGGTGCAGTGGGTGCAGCTGCATCCCCCAAAGTATGTAAAATTTAGTGTATTAATAGTACATATCAATTCAAGTGGTTTAGTGGTAGAGTGCAATTACTGAGATTAGTACATCTTGAGTTCGATCTCCCATTCAAACATTTTAAGTTTTGCATTTTTAACAACCATGTGGCTGTTTCACTGTTTGTTCCCAACTCTTTTTATGACCACTGTGAGGTATTCTGTGTAAATTGTTTCCCTTGTTTTTCTGCAAAGTAAGCTATTAAGTGTTAAGCGTACGGTTTGGTAAAATAATGTTCGTTTTCCTATCTGTTTTCTCAGGGAGCTGGATGATTGCTTATTTGCTTTCCTTTCAAATTTACAATGACGAAACTGTTTGAGCTTTACAGCAGTGGAGCTCCACAAGTTGATTGTATTGACTACTTCTATTAAGGTGTGCAAGGGGATAATAGACATACACAGGAAGTGGAAACCAAATAACTTTGATTAAAATCTGCTTTTAAGATCTCTCTTATGTTTTTGAAAAAGAAATGTCATTTTCCCCCCATTTTTATATTTATGGTCTCATATATCTGAAAGATCCCTAGTCAGTAGTCATCAACTACTGTATTGAGCTTTATTTGGGGAGACTTGCAATATTCGCCGAGGATAAATGTGTTAGAACTTAGAAGTGTGTAGATATAAGATCTCCATCAAATTGACAACATATGCATAAATCATAATATATGGACTAGATTTAGTTACGTGGGTACTTGTACTCTATCAGTGATTTCATTTAAAAAATTTAGATTAAGCGACATTCTAGCTTAGTCATCTTGGATTGTCATATGCTTAATAGTGTACTCCATTTGATAACATTATTGTATCATTGTATGGTAGGCTGTGGACTATCTTGTGTCACAATCTAGGATATCTATCCTTGTGGAATAAGTGTGGTTCAGTTTTTCAGCTTGCCCATAGTAAGCACTGAACCGCACAAGTTTGGAAACTTAGCCTTGCTGTATGCATATACTCCATTTTATTTGATATCTGTTAGTTTTTCGTTTTTGATTTATTTGTTGTTTTGTTGATATCTTTGTCGAGTTTATGGATGTGGTACTCAAGAGGGGGAAAGGAAAGGGCTGAATTAAGTACCGATTTTTGAAATTTTCGTTGCTTCTTAGGCTGTGTTCTTTTGGACTTAAAGTCACTCCTTTTAAGTTCAGTTTATATTCAATATAAGTTTAGCTTTGAAAAGTTCACTTCCTATAAATTCAGTTCACTTTAAACCCTATAAGTTTTGGAAAGTTCAAATCTAAGTTCAATTCATATCCTATAAGTTCAGTTGAGAAACTTTAAGTTAACATATACAGAGTAGAGGGTTGCTATCAACCTTCTCTTTTCAACCTTCTCTCCAACCTTCTCCTTTTCTACTCTTGCAACCGATTAAATTAGTATATATCGGTGTGAGGTCGGAAGGCGCAAGTGGATGGAGCAAAATATATGGTATTTTAATCGGTTGTGAGAGGGGAAGGTAGAAAAGAGAAGGTAGATAGTTATTCTCTACGAAGTGTTAGGTTATGTTATGTTCAACTTGTAAAGTTTACCTTTTATCTTATTGTGCCCTTGATTATTTCCAAGTAAACACCCCACGCCCTGTTATCGGTCGACGAGGGGAAAATAAACACATTGGTTGCAACAGAGAGCTTATTTCGAAGCAATCTCTCTCTGTTGAATCAACAACCGATTAAAGTAGTGTGCATTTGATCTTTTTATCCCGTTATTTGCGATAGCCCTCATTAAGGTAATGTTGTTACTATAGTGACACTTATTATTTCTCTTCACTACTTCATTAAGTCCTAGTTTGTTTTTGCTATTAGTCCATAAATACCCTCATTTTTCGAACATCATTATTACCCTGAAATTAGCTCATAAATATTTTTATTGTTTTGGTGGGTATGAAACAGCTCATAAATATTTTTATTTTGGTTGTGCGGTATGTTTTATACTGTATATTTTTTTTTTTTTTTTTAAAATTTTGGAGATATTTTTATTTTGAATGTGCGGTATATGTTTTACACTGTCCTATAATAATTAGGAATTTGTTGCGCTGTTATGGAATGGATAAAAGTAGAAAATTCTACTGTATGAAACGGAGTAAGAGATAACGATTGCAAAATAGAAATCAGGAGACCTTGGACTTTTCCTAAATTCTAATCCCAAAATCTGTAGTGGTCATTTAACGCAACGTAATAGGGTCATCTGCCACACAAACCATTGGCAAAAGATACCAAAAGTTGCATATCATTGTCTTGCTGCTTTGAAGGAAATATAAAAAAATATTAAGATCTCAAAAAGGAAGGACTTTCTCCCTCTCTCTTCCTAGTTACACGTGAAAGTTGCCGCCAATCAGAAAGTATCCTCCATGTCAGCCCTATAAATCCTGAGCACCCAATAGGAGTTTGCCATGTCACCTGGATAAGAGAACTTACCTTGTAGAAAATGGTGTAATTAATGAGTTAGGATTATTTCACAGATATTATTGGTAGCTAATAAGAATGGGCCAATCCTTTCCCATGATTAAGATAAACTTATGTTAGGATATACCGTTACTGTTTTACATGTATATCATGTTAGGATTGAATTCATTTGATTGATTGATTATTAGTATGAAATAATTTAAAATGCTACTATTTTTACTTTTGGAAAAACAAAAATAATTTATTCGTTGGGTTGAGTTGAAAGAAAATATTGAAACAATTTCACATACGATCGAGTAACTTTTTGCTCGCATCGACCCGAGAGAAGCCGCTGGGAAGAAAATCTAGCAATAATTTTTGGTACTTTATAATATAATTCTTACTCCTACGTAAGTCTATTTTTTTTTGTGCTAAAAAAATGTCATCAGTTGGAAATGGCAATAACTAATTTTGTAATTGTGTTTGTTATTAAGAAGTAAAAATTGATAATTACGACCTAAGTCACCATTCCCTTAATTATTGTTTATTATACTCTTCGTTTCCGTCTTCTTGCTGTCGTTGTGCTAATTAAGTTTGATTATCCTAATTATAAAGCACATACCAATTCCTTATTAGTAGCATGGACCAGCTGAATCATTTTTGAGACGAGGAGTTAAAGAAGTCGATATTTACCAAATAATAATGTTCTTGAGTAAATGTCAATATGACAAGTGATGAGTAACTATTGTTCATGAATTAATTACTCAAGAAACACCCCACCAGGCTACCACTAAATTATATTCATTTTTGGCTGAGTATTGGGAAAGTGAACTTTTTTTTTTTTCACAATGGGATTAAGGCTCTGATGATGTTGTTGTTGTAATCTGATAGTTAGCCCTTTGGCAATTACTATGAAAGAACTATTAATTTGAAAAAAATATTAAAATCATGTGTAATAATGACTGAGAATTTTTAATTTGAAAAAATATTAAAGTAATTTTCGAGGCAATCTGGATACAAAAATCCAATTGATTTTTGCTGCTAGAAAATCTCAAACAGACTCGTTCTGTTGCTAACACAATGGTAAAGTTGCGTATATCCGATCCTCCCCCTACCCCGCAATTGGCGGGAGCCATTGAGGCACTGGGGTGATTTTGTTGTTGTTGTTGTTGTAATGTCTGTTGTTGCATTTGTCTGCTATTGTGTTAGTAATTTTCTATAGAGTAAAAAGCTCCAAGATAATTTTGGTACTCCCTGCCTCTAAATTATTCATTTACCTTATTAAAGTAATCTAAAAAGGAATAAAAATGATTAACAAATGAATGAGCTGGAAGGAGTACATTTGAAAGATTTGGCTCACCATTTATTAAATTATGAGGATTCAATCATGTTTATGATATTCTTGCTAACGAATATGTCATTTTTACATATCTGATTGTTTTATTGAAAATGTAATGCTTAAAATTCTACAACATATGAGAGTATCAATTTATACTCATACAATAGCAATAATTTTGGCAAAACATTTCCACTTTCACCTCTGGATTTTCTTCCCTTGCATTAAGTCTTGCTATGCTCATTTCTGGACTTAGTGCAGTGGAGCAAGTACTTGAACCTGAGGGGCACTATAGTCAATGATGCTTTTAAATAACAGCTTTAATGACTTTACTTAAGTAAATAGAGAGAAAATAAGAGAAAGGTAATAAACTTAGAATGGTCCACTTATTATTGTTGAGCATATATGAAAGAAAAGGTTGTCCATTGCTCAGTTGTCAGTCCATTGCTCATAAAAACACACTACACCTCTCTCTGTTTTAAAGTTCCTTTTTTAAGCCCTTTTTTTTTTTTTTTTTTTTTTTTTTTTTTTTTTTTTGAAGTTTCACCTTGAGCAGGTCTTTATTTCTTATCTCTTCCCCCCCACTCGTGACCTATTATTATAAACACAAATTTCAATTTATGTGACCCTCAACTTTGTTTTGTGGGGTTACTTTTAATTCTAGGACTCTTGAGCTTTGTATATTTGCATTTAGCTATCTGACTTCTCAATCTTTCCCTACAAAAAATCCATCTCCTATTAGATTTTTAATTTTTGAGATTTGTGCCTGTCTTCCTTCTCTTAGTATTTACCCCATTTTACTGTTGCTATATAAGTATATAGGAGTATAGAACATAAAAGCAGAGAGTCACTGCATTACTGCATACCAAATCATAACTTACATTTATTGAATAGCTTTTGTTGGTCTATTCAGTTTGGAATTCCAGAAGTTTAAGCTTAGATCAGTGACTACTGTTTGTTCTAGGCTTTCCTGCCTATTGTTTGCAACTTTTAACATTCATCACTTTTTGCTAAAGTTTACTAGGCCCTTTAACTTGATTACCTAATAGGGTTCAGGGTTCAGGGTTTTGGTTTTTTTAATCTATTTTTGCTGCAAAGCATGAAGCTTGTACCTCAATCTTCTGCTTACCATTTCTTTGCTAAAGCATAGAATTCCCTGCCTTTGTTGTTCTTCTCTAAAACAGTAGTGTTATCTATTTTACAGGCTACAAGCCTTAAATTTTGTTTAGGTTGAGAACTATTTGATTGGATTTCATCATTCTTTCCACAATGAGCTCTTGCTTGAGTGGAGGTGGTAGAACTGCCTATGGAATTAACCTTGATATCATTATACCCCCCTCAACTTCGTCTAGATCGTCTCATTCTTCTTCACCTTCCTCTACTATATCAGAATCAAGCAATTCCCCACTTGCCATCTCCACTAGAAAGCCGCGAACTCCACGAAAACGCCCCAATCAGATATACAGTGAGGCAGCTACTCTGCTCTCAACGGCTTATCCAAATATATTTTCAGCTACTGATTTGAACAAACCTTGCAAGTTTATTAAACCCCATGAGTATTCTTCCTTTTCCTTTTCTTTTGAAGATTCCTCAGATGAAGTGCTCATGCCTTCTGTAGTTGATAAACCTTCTTTCCAGATTGATTCAACTGCCTATGAAAATCCATGCTCAAATTTAACAGATGAGTATGTTTGCCAAACGAAATCTTTATGTGACCGGTACGACGATTTTGATGCTGAATCTATCCTTGATGAGGAAACTGAAGAAGGTGTTATAGACAGTATAATGGGTAATTTTGATGTGCGTCTAAAAGAGGAAACTGATAATTCCAGTAGTAATGGTAATGGTGAGGTTGGTGGTGTTAGTGTCCCTGTTGATTTTTGCTATGGGTATCCGCTTGGGTTAGGGCTAGGATTAGGTGGGAGATTTGATTTTGGATTTGGAATGATTAGAGGAGGATTAGCCAATCCATTTAGGAAAAATGATGAAGGAGAATGGTGGAGATTTCCTGCTGTTAATGTTGGTGAGATTTCACCTAGATTAAAAGAGGGAATATCGTCTGAGAAGAAGAAAAAGAAGAAGAAAAAGATGATGAATCTGAATGCTGAGCCTTCTTCTCCACAAAGGGTAAAAAAGCCAGTGTTAGTTTCTCAGCTGAGTTCAATTACAGGCAAGGAACAATCAGAATCTAATTCCAAGTCAAGTTCAACTTCATTCAAGGAAAATTCAGTTGTGGTAACAAAATCCAAAGGCGGGATGCTTTTAAAACTTAATATAGACGAGGTTTTGGATGCTTGGTCTGATAAGGGATCAGTTTTCTCCGAGGACTTTACAGGTTCAGAGATTTCAGGGAGCGATGCATTGGTATGTTTAGATTTTAATTAAATTCTGTCTCCTTGCTGAATTTTCACCTTCCTTATTTTTACTTCGAATCATTAATATTGAAATTGGGTGGTTGGTTTTTTGGATTTCTGCCATCTGATTGAGCTAATATGGAGTAGTATACTCGATATTGATTGATCAAATTTATTTGAAAAGAATGATGGCTCAGTTTTAGAAATAAAACGGATACTCCGTCTTAAGCAAGACTTACTCATTTGGTATAATTCCAATTTCAAAGCCCTTGGTCATCAGCATAGTCTAAGAGGGGTAATAGGCCAATTGATGACAGCAGCAAGAAAGGATCTTGTGAGTTGTGACTTTGTCATAATTAATTTTATAATGTGCCGCAAAATTCTTGTGCTGGAGCCTTTTTTTGGCATCATCTCAGTCATGACCCATGATTGAATATTGATGCATCATGCATATGATTATAAATATACTCCCTAAATGACAACGGAATAGAAAAGTGTATGTTTAATCATTATTTAACAAAAGATTCCCTTTTATATGGAAAAAGCCCGAATTAGATGTTTTGTTTGTGCTGACAACACTTCTACAGGACTACAATAGAGTGATTCTGAATATGTACGGAGTATTTGTTTATAATTTAATAACATCACCTTGTTGTTAATTTTGTAAGGTACTTCTATAATATACAAGTAGTACTTGTGAAAAATGCTTGTGTTACTGTGTCCGCCTTCTCTATGGTTATATATTCCCTTTCTCTGGAGACTGGAGCTACTGTTTGAAATGGCGAATTAGTAACTGAAATAACTGAATTTGGCAGGCACGTTTGGCGCAAATAGATTTGTTTGGTGAGAGTGGAGCGTTGAGGGAAGCAAGTGTTCAACGGTACAAGGAGAAACGACGAACACGTCTTTTCTCTAAGAAAATAAGGTACCAAGTCAGGAAGGTTAATGCTGATCAACGGCCCAGAATGAAGGTATGCCAATTTAGCCATGACATCTAAATCCATAGGCGTTTTCAGTCATGGGTCGTTGCAAAAAAAAACATTAGGATTTGAATTTCTGGTTGTTGCTTTGTGTTCATTTTTTTGTATCTTACATATGGTTGGGGAGAAGTAAGGCATGAAAATTTAAGAGGAGGCGAGAATTGTGACATACAAACCATATATTAGGCGATAGGTTTGATTCATTCGTGGGTAAATCAACAAGTTAGTTTCCTTAACATTTTTCCATGACATAGCCTTTTGGATCACAGTCGACGTTGTTACCTCATCTTTCGTAGTTCTTTAATTACTTAATTAATATTTGTAGCTTTATATTTTGTATCGTAGTAAGTAAGTATGACTTAGCGAGTCATGCATTTAGTACGTAAGGAGTAAAACATTATCTTCACTTCTGGCCAAAAAAAAGCTTTTGGGAAATATTATAAAGGCTGTTAGAAGCCGAAATCAAGGCCAAGGGCAAAAATTATCGAGGTCCAACACAGAATCCTAAAGTACGCTCAATATAATGATTCCTTTGAGATCGTTACTTAAATATAGAGGTTGATTCGCTGATTTGGGTAATGGGTAGTTGAGAATCTGATATATGCTACGGCCTGCAGTCAGCTTAAACTGTTGGCAGGGACACCTTGCAGCTGTTAATAACTTAATATTGATACGGATGTTCCCTTTGTTAAAGACCTGTCTAGGCATAATTTTTTTCTAGTGAGCAGGTCTGGGATAAGAGTGTTTCATAACACAATCATACAAGTATTTTAGTGGAAAGAGTTAGCTTCAAATCTGGCATTCTGCTGCCAAAAAAAATCTGGCATTCTTAAAAATCTCGCCATTTGAAGCCTCTTCCCATGTATGGCTTGTTTACACTTTCTGGGATTAATTTTAGGTTCATTTTCTGTGCCAAAACTAATAAATATTGGTGTGATTTCCTTTCATGAGCCCTTTATCAGAAACTTGACATTGCGCATATTTTTGGTTGCAGGGCCGATTTATTAGAAGGTTGAATTCACCTGAGCGTGAAGAATAATAAGTAGGAATTTGGTAGCTTACCCTGTTGTCAAGTGTCAATTGTCTATGCAATCCTCGACATTCATTATGTTCGTCTGCAAACAAGTTTTATGTGCTTTCACCGCTGGTATGCCATGACACATACAGCGACATACATTTGACGAACAACCATGTATGGGAGTGCTTGATACGTTGGTGGATTTGATTGTATTGTTAGATTACAGAGAATAATGGAGGTTGCAGTGTTAGTATTCACTCGATTTTAGTAAACTTGAATCATGGTTTTACTGCCGTCCCACTCCAGTTCCATCTTACATTTCAATCCTGTACTTTGTATTTATTTGTCCTTGTAATGCATCTCAGTGACAAGATGCAAAATTATAAATTTATAAATGTCAGTGGCAGCAAGTAGCAGCTGATTTTATAGACTGGTCTTCAATTGTTCCATAGCAGGAAATTGCTTGCAGAAATCTACATAGAAAATGCAGAAAGAATTGAACTCTTGAAGCCTGGACACTTATTCTGTACTAAATAAAATAAGTAAACAAATGATTGAATGAATAAAATAGTGAAACAAATGATTCAGCGGAGGGAACAGTGGTTACTGAACAAAAAAAAATCCTACTTAAATACGAATTCCGGAATATGTATTTTTCTTCTTTGCTATTCCAGAATGGTTTGAGTGAGGGGGGAAGACGCTGCTATTATACTGAAATCTATCTCACAAATAGTATTACTATGACTTGGCTTAAGACACAAATTCCGGAATGTGTATTTTTCTTCTTCGTTATTCCTCCCAAATATCCTATTCAGCTAAGAGTTCCTGGTGGAATTCCTCAATTCCCTTGTTCTTTAACCGGAGTGTCTAGACTCTAGCGTGCCGACCTTGAAAAAGTTTAAGCATTGCTGGTGCTGCAGATGAGAGGACGCGACAGGAGTTGTGATCCTATTTGTTTTTAATGTTTATTGTTTTCAGCTCATTCTAGGCCTCTCTTGCGTAAGTCATGATTAGCAATCAAATTATGGAAGTGAGAAAGCAAAGGGAGATGGCAGCTGTTACGAAAGAAGAAGAGAAGAAAGGAAGGAAGATGCAAAAGCTGCTGCAGCTGTTCGTATCCAGGATAAGATGGAAGCCGAGAAAGGCAGGGGAATAGGGAAAAGGCAAGGCAGAATAGCTAGGTACTTTCCGCTGTTTATCTCATATATGAAAGTATTATTATTAACATATGTAGAAACAAATTAGTTTCTTTTCTGCTTTTAGATGCATGAGCTGTGATGCTATTGGACTAATGTTTGCTTTCGATAGGATTAGGATTGTATACCAAAATATGGTTATAATTTAAACAACTTAAGAAAAGTCCTTGTCAATTTGCTCATAAGTCATAACTTGTACAAGTTCAAACTTCATACTAGTTGTCGGATTTCTTGATCATTGAACTAACAAACAAACGAGTGGAAAGAATTACAGAATGGAAGAGCGAAAATAAACTCAGTCGGCCCCTATTCACTACTAAGGGTGAAAAAGATGGAAAACAAGTGGCCGTGTAACTCAGAAGATAGAGCTCTGGTCCCTGGCGAGGTTATTCTCAGCTGAAGGCAGTGCAAAGAATAAAAAATGATAATAAAAACATCCTAGTGACTGAAAGCTATCAACATTTAGGAAGATCAGCTGGTGGAGGAGGCAGCTTCTGATTTGGGAGCTCCCCGTCTTGAACTAGCCAGGCCATCTTCAAACCCCAGCTTGTGTGAACTTCTAGATGGCAGTGCATAAACCACACGCCTGAAATACGAGAGAGTTTTAGCAAGATCAGAAATTTATTATTGTTAGTCATCTTAAATGCTTGGTAATTTCATGCAATAGAATAAAGGCCTGCATACCTGGGTTGTCGGCAAGGAAGCGAATAGCAACCCATCCTCCATCAGGCACACCAACAGTGTTCCTCTCAACAGGGTCGATAAGGTTGAACTTAGCTGGATCTTTCGTAGGATCAAAATTGCCAAAGCCTTGTCCAACGACAAAGAAGTTAAACCCGTGGAGGTGAAGTGGGTGGCTCTCAGTCCCAAGGATGCTAGTATCTTGCAAGATAAGCTCAACGGTTGTGTTAAAGGGAATCACCTCTACTTTCGTTCGATTAAGAACATTTGTATTGTTGGGTGGTGTTCCAGTGTAGTTAAAGGGGTGTAGCGGTGAGGAGGGGAAGTCGGCCGTGAATACTCCTGGAGAATTCTGTTGAAAGTGTGTTTGGAGGAGTGCTTTGGTGGGCATTACAAAGGACACATTGTTAATTGAACCAGCAAACATAGTGTTATTTGTTGGACCTTTACAAGCTTGGTTTTTTGGGCACGGGTTCGTCCCTAAACCCACAGTGAAGAAGAAATGCTTATCAACATGTTTTGGGACATTGGCCGGGAATTGGGCATTTGCTAGGCTTCGAAGTTTGTTAGTAAAATTGGTAACGAAAGAAGTGTCTCTTAGTGCTGGAAGCGTAGGTTTGAACAGAGGAAGCTTTTTAATTGAAGATGATTTTAGTGGGCTGTGGTATTCGAGTATACCAGCTACTGTGGAGTTATCGAAGGTTCCATTGCCGGTAACATAAGGTCGAGCCATCATTAGAAATGTGGCACCTGGGTGATATGGTTTGGTCTTGAGAAGGACATTGGATGTTTGACCTGGAGTTATGACAATTGTGTCTGTTTCGAAGGGCTTGACATAGACGGCATCAACGTCAACCACGGTCAGAGTGTGGTTGGCAATACTGAAGAAAAGCTCGTCATTGAGTGCAGCATTGACTACTCTGAGTAGATAAGTTTTTCCCGGTTTGACGTTCAACCTGAAGGTATCTGTAAGTTTGCAAAACAAATTGAGACTTACTATCCAGCATTTGTGGGGAGCTGACCACGACCACGATGGCTCACGAGGCCAATCCTGGTCCGGCCTTTTTGTGTACTTGGACAAGTTTATGAAAAACTGATAAAAAGGACAGGTCAAGTCTCGGCTCCTGGCCGGTCAACATGAAGCACAAGTTAAGTTACCTTTAACAGAGCAATTATATAACGGCCCAGGGAGTCCATTGATAGTGTAGGCATCAGATACATTCGGCCCGCCTCCTGTTTGCTGTGCTTGGTTAACAACTGCCTCAGTATCTGCATTCCACCATTCTCCTGCAGTCGTCAACAGAAGTGTGGTCAAAGTGAGATTTTTTCATACTTGTATTAATGATATAGGCATACAGTAGAGGTAGAGGCTTACCAAACACAATAGGAACTTCCTTGTGAGGTTGCTGAAATGGGTATGGAACGCCGCGTTTAGGGAGGATAATGATGGGCCCGTAAAGGGTTGAACGGAGCCAAAAAATATGGGCATGCCACCACAATGTGCCTCTTTGTCCAACAACGGTGAAGTTGTAAACATAAGACTGCCCAGTTTGTATGGGGCACTGTGTTATGTATGCCGGTCCATCTGCCCACCCACTTCGAACCTGTCTGATACCATGCCTGTTCATGTACTTACATAAATCAGTATTATTTATTTATTGATTGATTAAGGAATTCTAATTTATGAATGAAGAAATATATGAAGTTTTGAAGTTATAGAGTTGAAAGTGGCAGTCGATACCAATGGATACTGATATTGTTTTGAACATGGTTGACAACTTTGATTAACAGTCGATCACCCTCTCGTGCTACAATACGAGGTCCTGGAAACTGGCCGTTAACTGTAACGATACTCTTTGTGTGGCATAACCTCGTCACATTTTGTAGCTTGATCTATTTAACATACAAAAAAGGACATGGTTAGGAATTATAAATTTCATATAGACATATATAATATGATGCTCATTGGAGTAGCTAACAATGTTTAATATTGTAAAAATGAAGTATTAGGGCATGAGAAAATTTAGAAGTGATCTTCCTCAACTTGAGAATATACGATAATATACGATAAATGTAAGGGCTAGTTGTTTTTTGAGTAACATGCATGAAGAATAGATGAATTTGTAAGAGAGTATATTTCATGTATGTACATCAAATTTGTAGTGTCTGGTGACACCGGTGTGTGTCGCATCTACGACATTGTCACGAAGAGCCCAAATGGCGGCAATGCTAAAGATGGCAACGAGTAACTTGAAAGTTGCCATGGTCGTAGCTTGAAAACGCTTATTGAGAGGTCGGGAAGCACGAGAAATGGAAGGATGAATTTGGAATGATGATGAAGAAAGAAGGGAGAAAGAGAGTTATATAGAGTGCATGGGAAGTGATTAGGTGAATGGGAGAAGTGAATAGAATATACAAGTTCGAGCATGAAGATGTTAGTTAGATTGTTAGTTTTAGAGTGATCGTAAAGTCTATGTTGTACAAATAGACAAGGAACATTATTATTAACTCTCTCTAATTTCTGTCAACTTTTTTTTTGTTCGACAATTAATCTTTCTATGTAACTTTAATTTTTTATTGATAAATTTATATTTACATTTGTGCTTTTAGCAATACTATTATCGCCTGAAAATGTCGTTGTAAAACTTTTTATGTGAAATATAGTCTATATTTGTATTTTTTGGTTGGTAAATTAAAATAAGTAAGTTGTTATAGAATAGTGACAAATTACCTTTTAAATACCGTTTTTTCAAAAACTTATACCTTGTACCCATATAATTCTCATCAAAACTTCTACTCCCTCCGTCTCGGTCAATAGTTTACACTTGTTTTATTTCCCCCTTACAAATAAATCAAATGTAAACTATTCTATGTGACAGAAGGAGTACAAAATATGAATAATGGTTTTGATTGAAGATTTACAACGTCAAAATTACCAGATTCATCCATATTATCCTACAGTTTTACGGTCTCCTTATCTAAATTATGAAATACGTAGTACTTTCTATATAAGAGAATCGAGAAACAAAACATAACAAAAGACGATGGAAAAACTTTGATAGAAAGAATTTACATCGCCGAAATTACCAAATTGGCAAAAAAAAAAGGTCACTGATTTTTTCTACTATCCGTTATAAAAATTAACACGGTGTAGTTAACCAACCTAAAATTTTGATTAAGACATATCAACTGTAAGGAGGTGATTTTTTTTTTTTGGAATGTATGCAAATAAATTACTTGGAGAGGGGGATGAATATCCAAAAGATATGATTGTGAATTGTGAGACATATTATGATATTATTGATTACAATAGTGTATTTTACGTTGTAAAAGTATAGTTTAGCTCAGAAGTTGACATATCCCACCCATGACATTTACCAAACCAAGTCTCTTTCTCAGGAGGGAGTTGAATTACGCTAAATGACAGCAATTCTACATGAAATAATGTTTTGTTTATTTTTTTGGTGAATAATATATACAATGGGTAAACCAAGCATATAGAGGTCTCTATGTAAGATATATGAAATTAAAAAGCGTCACTTAATGGGTACTCTTGTCTTTGATAAATAAACATAGTACATATATGAAATATGAATGGTATGCAATGCATGGTTGTGAGGTCTACCTCCATACAAGATTGCATTGCAAAATACTACTACTACTTCCTCAAGCTATGCTCTAGGTTGTGACAAATACATCCACACCTAGGGAGGGGTATAAAAAAAACAAAAAGTCTTGCTGAAGACGGGTCGGATCTTGCAACGGGTAATTTGTGAGAGAAAATGGGTAGAGGGGACAA
>JAYMSF010000534.1:0-15358 GCA_036897335.1 Silene vulgaris | reverse complement strand
TAGATACTAACGCAGAGAAGTGCAAGTTTAGTTAAACACTGCAAACATTTATAAGTTCTGGTTTTCGCCTCTGCTTTTGCTAAATAAAATGAAAATCACGTATTTACCGATTCTTTGAGTGGAAAACTATGTTAACTTATACTAGCTAATTTAGGGTTTTTATGTGCAGTGCGCTAAGTCGTAACTGTATTGTAGTTTATAGTGCTTATACCCCCGTCCCTGATGTTTCATCAATGCATGTGGTCAAATTGGTTAGGATGTGGCTCCATTTCTAACTGCGCTGTTAACCTGCCTATCCGGTTTGAGCCGTTAAGTATACAAACAGTCTGACAAATTTCTTTCGGTCTGGATAGTACGGGTTGGCTTAGACAAAAATCCATTTACAGGGTAACCTCCGTTGGTTTACACACTAACTTAACGACCTTGCCCCAATGCAGGTGCACATGGCGGCAACCCCTACCCAGGTCATGATACCTTTCAGGCCACTTCTCCAACAGATTGTCGAATGCCTTCAGTTTCACCCACCAAAATTCACTCTACTTGACACCACTGGCAACAGTGTTCAAATCTCTATACAAGAAAAAAACCGCTCAGCTTCCCACACTTATCTTGGGGGGCGGGCCAACACTGTGGATGAATCATGTGAAGTCGCGGCCCGGAAGGCCGTCTGTGACCTTATGGACAAGTTCAACGTCATCGTCAAAGATGTCACGTTGACTGAAAAAGATACTTTTGAAAGGTGCACAAACCTCTTCAAACTAAAGTACACTAAGTTTGATAACCTAGAAAAGGGAATTGGCAAGACTCTCTTGTATGAAGAGGATAAGCACCCGCATAGCTCTGACTATAAGAGTGTTACCCTGGATTACATGTCGGTTCTCAGAGCAATCCTACACAAGTTGCAGATCAAGTCTGCGCACATTGAGACAGTCGAGCATGACCCTTCGCACTTCACCTCTTTCTTCATGTTAGACCCACCTAAAAAACCAGCGGCTGGGAAATGTATTGTCGGCGATTGCTGTGGTGATTCAGCTAAGGCTGAAAGCAGTATGGCTGAGAAGGTGGTTACCTATCTTGTAACTGCCCGGAATCTACAGATAGTGGACGCTAATTACAACTCCCGCTGTGTGAGGTCTACTGCTCTATCCTGTGCCCTCCAGAAGGAAAGCTTCAAAGCTATAAAGGAAAGGGTCCTGGGTATTAAGGATGAGGTAGAGCCTTCTTGTTTTCTGAGTGAGGAGGACTGTGTGACCTCTCGAAGCGCAGCTTCTCAGATTCCCACTATTAATGGACCACCACTTGCACCTAAGAAGCGCCGCCGTCCCTATAACTCTGTTGCTGCCGCTGTAGTGCCGGAGACTAGGAACCATGTCCCTGTTTACTTCAGGATCCCTGAACCACTGGAGGGTGTTTTCAGACGTGTAAAAAAGGGCCAGTAATGGACCCAGCAAACTATGGCTTAGTACAGCGGCCATTTTTGGGGAAACTCTGTTTTGCTTAAGCGGTTATGGTCTATTTAGAATAATATGTAGCGGTTATGCTTTGTTGTTTAGGGTTTTATGTTTTAATGATGTTTCACATTCTGTATGATATAGACCTCTAATGTATGGATGGTTAATTTGGCCGTTTGCTGTAATCTAGGGGAGTTGCCAAGGTTGTTGTATTATAGGGCATCTCTCTTTGCTGTAATCTTTTGCTAATTAATGAAGATTAATTTGTTTTAAAACTACTTATAGTTGTTCAATTAAAACTATAGCATAATATTTCTGCATTCCAGTTTTTGGGAGCCCCAATTGACCACTGCATTTAAAGAAAACGCAAAAAAGCAGGTAGCTGCAGAGTTCATTTTAAACACCGGCTTAGTTAGCCATATGCTAATAATGCACTGGCCTGTTTCTCAGCATTGTGCTGCCTCTTTCGCTACGAGGGGGGGAGGGAGGGGGGAAGTAAGGACAGATATATGGGCAAACACCTTTGTACAACACGTTTAGGTTAACCGAGACCAAAGAGGTTAACAGTGCCTGAGCACATTGAACCAATGCTATAGTTTGGCAAATTCAAAACCGTTCTTTTCAGGTGCATTGCGAAACAACTTTGTAACCGCTTCTGTTGTGTGAATGCAGGCTGCCATTCAGGAGGGAGGCAATGGCGTCCACCTAACATCAGGTACGGTTTTTTACCTCAATTTACATTTCACACCAGATTGCTCAAGAACGGGGTACATTCCCCAAGAATACATGGGAAGTTATGGTACAACATGTTACAAAATTCCTCCTTGTCCTCAATTCAAAGCTCATCTTGCGTAAGTATATATTTCCAGGGATAAAAACTTAGATTTTTGCTGTGGCTTGAAGGAAATAGAGATGTTGGACGACTCGTACGTTGATAATGCACCTGAGCCAAGCAGGGTAGATGGGAAGCGAAGCTCGCAGCGTCAATTAGGCCTTTCAGCAGACAGGTATTCTGACATGCCTAGAAACTGGTTGTTACGGTAGTCTGTTCGGTTTAATAAGGTGTATTTAAAGTGGGGGCCCTTGCAAACTACAGGCATGCCACCGATCTGGAAACCCCAAGAAAGCGTGGCCGCCCTAAATTAAAGCCTGTTTCAGAAGTTCAGGTACAGACCTCCACGGTTAATACAAGTACTCCAGGTACCATTAAGCGGAAACGCCAATCTAGCCGAGTAGCTAGGCTCACGGAAAACAGGTATGGTTCTACAGATCACGAAAATGAATGGCCTCACTTTGGTCGCATGCAGACCTATTTCTAACACAGCCTTTTATTTGGTTTAGTGTGGATGACGAAACACTGCTAAAAAGACCGCGCGGCAGGCCAAAATCCAAAGGTTTACATTCTGAACAGGCCTTGCCACACGAAGGGGACGCATTAGTGGGAAGTCCACAGGTAGCTAGATGCCAGGTTGATGTTCCTGTTTTGGATAATGTTGTTATCACACATCCTCCGGGATTCCAGTCAGCAATGTTGTCAGAAAGGTATGTGTGCTTATTACAAAATTCAACCACCCTTGCATTGTAGATGCATATTTTGCATTTGTGTTTATCCATCTAAACATGGCTATCTTCAAATTCAATTATACGGGACAGCAACCCAGAACCGGAGCCAAAGAGGAAGCGCGGGAGACCTAAAACTAGGCGCAACCTTTTTGTTGAAGATCTATTACGCAGCAAACCTCCACTGACAGGTGACGCAGGGCCAGAAGAGAATCAACCCACAGTTATTGAAGGGGATGTGACCCCAAACCTCAGTGGCACGGCTGTAGCCAGTAGTTCCAAGCGGAAACGTGTCCCTAAAAACCCCAGGTAGGTTCTGACAAACAGGTGAGGATAAAACAAACTGTTGCACTAAAAGTATCTGTGGCACTTACTAATACAAATAATGCTGCAGCGCATTGGAATTGGCACGGAAAGCAACTTCAGGGAAAAAAAAAGACTGGGCCTAAATCCAAAAAAAGAAAAGGTCAGCAAATCATCTAAAATATTCTAATGAAACCATTTTAATTCGTTCATTTTCTTTGATGTAAAGCAAGCAATAAGGACAAATGTTGTTGATATAACTCGAACTCAAATTATAAGCAACAACCGTTGCAGCATTATCAGCTAAATATTAGCTGTCATTTAATTAAATTTATTTGTTCATTCTAGATACAGTCACTCTCAAATAAGAAGTTCTACTTTTCTTAACACATTTTATGTTCATATCAACCTTGCCTTTCTAACGCGTGAATTATATTTCCAGTTATTAATTTGGGTCTAATTACCTTGTGTTGAAATTTAGGCTTCCTTGCTGCAACTGTCGGCAAACCGCTACAAGAAAAACCACTGCTTCTTCCAGATCCTGAAATTTGCCAGAAGTGCGGTGCCAGGAAATTTTTATATGAATCGCGGACATTTTGCTGTGGTGATGGCACGATTGTACTCCCAAATAACGCATACCCGCCACAGTTGGTATACTTATTTACCTCTCGGGACGAGCCTGCTCGGCTGCTCTACACTTCCAAAAATATGCGCGGATATACAACAATGTCTTCGCATATAGCTCAATCGGAGGGGAAATTGATGCACAAACACTTAAGGGGATTTATGTTTTCAAGCTTCAAGGGCAAATATACCACCACGTGCCGGATTTGCTACCAAGTACCACTGGTCCACGATACCTACAACTTTACTTCTATGATGGCCAGTATGAAGCGGAACGCCGGGCTGATTGTCTGCCAGAATTGAGGAAGGATGTTGTGGATATCCTGATGCAAGTAACGCTTGCAAACCCATACGCCCAATTTTTCCGGTCGCTCAGGGAAGTTGACATACAGGAAAACACTCAAATAGCGATAAATAAAAACCCAGGCAGGGATCAGCGGGTATACAATGCACCTACATCTGACGAAGTAGCTGTAATTTGGTCTGAGAATTCTGCAGGCACGCAAACAGACGGTCCACACATAACAGTGACTGGTCGAACAAACAAATCACATCGGATCAGGCACTACTACGGCTGCTACGACCCTCTGCAATACCCGCTCCTGTTCCCCTACGGCGAGTCCGGCTGGCACCAGGGTCTTTGGAAAACAGATGATAGAAGATATATTCCTGTTCAAGGATACCAGGCGACTTCCTTCGTTGATGAAGATGGCTTATTAGAAGATGAAACAAATCGTGAGTTTTTGCACGTTTACACTTGCTGCAATTCCCTTTTAAAAAAACTAACAATTAGAATTCAAATGCCACAAAAAACAGTTAGGCATCTCATAGATCCTGTCCTAATATGTTTTACGGTGTATGTCAAATGGTGCAGGAGGGCTGCAAAGGCATGTAGCAGGAGAGCGACATATTTCATGCAGGGAATACTACTGTTATAAGATCCAGATACGGGCAGGCAACATGCTTCTCCGTGGTGGGCGGTGTTTCCAGCAGTATATTGTCGATATGTATGTCAAGCTTGAAAATACAAGGTTGGACTTTTACCGCAACAACCAGGGTACAATACGGGCTGAGCTATACCAAGGTCTGCTGGACACAGTGCAGGCTGGCGAGAGTTCTGCAGCTAACGTTGGCTGTAGAATAGTTCTGCCAGCGAATTACATTGGTGGGCCGCGCGACATGAAGAAGAGATACCTTAATTCAATGTCCCTGGTTCAGCGCTATGGAAAGCCAGATTTGTTTGTCACCATTACTTGTAATGCTAATTGGCCGGAGATAAAAAGAGAACTAGCTGTTGGAGAGGAGGCTCAAAACCGGCCAGATGTAGTGGCCAGGGTTTTCCGATCAAAACTTATTTCCCTCAAGAAGAAAATTATGGAAGAACATGTCTTTGGGGAAGTAGCTGCTTTCGTCTATGTTGTTGAGTTCCAGAAGAGGGGTCTTCCGCATGCACACTTCTTAATCATACTGAAACCTGCATATAAAATACATAACCCAAGTGACTTTGACAAGTTCGTCTGTGCAGAAATACCATCAGAAAAGGATGCAACGCTGCGAGCCTCAGTGCTAAAGCACATGATGCATGGCCCATGCGGGAATTTAGATCCAACTTGTACATGTATGCATCATAAAAAGACGAAAGGGCATTGCAAGTATGGGTATCCCAAAAAATTTACACCAGAAACTACCAACAACTCAGATGGGTATCCAGAGTATAGGCGGCGGAACACAGGTGAAAAGGTCACAGTTCGTAAGCAGGCATTAGACAATCGCTGGGTGATACCTTACAACCCGTATCTAATGGCTTTGTTTGACTGTCATCTAAATGTTGAAGTTTGTTCAACGATTCAGGCAGTTAAATATCTGTATAAATACGTCTATAAGGGCCATGACAAAATCTCGTTTAAAATTACAGAGTCTGGTGGGATACAAGTCATTGATGAAATTGAACAATTTCAGTCCGGCAGATGGGTGTCTCCGTGTGAGGCAATGTGGCGTATATATGGATTTGATTTGTATGAAATACATCCAGCAGTTATGCCGCTCCAAATCCACTTGGCCAATATGCAAACCATTCAGATGAGGGAGACTGAGAACCTTCAGGATGTACTTTTATGCGAGAAAAGAGCAAGGACGCCATTGACACAGTTCTTTAGTATCTATAAAGCGGACATTCATGGCAAGGTCCCGAAGTATTTATACAGCGAATTCCCTGAATATTATAGATGGGATGCTAAACAAAGGACTTGGAATAAGAGGCAAACGAAATTGATTGTCATTGGCCGTTTGGTTTTCGTTGCTCCTTCCGAGGGTGAAAGGTATTTCCTAAGACTGTTATTGCTAAATGTACGGGGCCTTAAATCTTTTGAAGATTTAAAAACAGTGGACGGTTGTGCATGCGAATCGTTCCAAGAAGCTGCCTTGAAGCTACGCTTGCTAGAGCCCGACAACACAGTGGAAATGTGTTTAGATGAAGCAGCCGCTGTACAGATGCCAAAAGCGTTGCGCCGATTATTTGGTACGATTCTTATTTTCTGTCAGCCAAAAGATCCGCTTAAACTCTGGGAAAAATACTACGGAACTCTTTCCGAAGATTTTAGGCACGAGAACCCTAATGAAGATTCAAGGAATAAGGAACTTACATACAGGGCAATTGAGCAGATCTTAGAGGCAATGAGTAAATCTATGAAGGCATTTGGTCTGGACCATCTTCCACAACCATTGGACGCTGAACTAAAACGGACGAGAGACATAGCCGATGCACTGGACGCTCCTATACCAGATGAGTGTATTGCTTGCATAACCTCCCTAAACATGGCTCAACAACAAGCTTTCGACACCATAATTAGTCATGTTAAGGATGGCAGGCCAGGTGCTTTTTTTGTGGACGGTCCAGGCGGCACAGGCAAAACTTACTTATACAACGCTCTGTACGCTCAGATACGGCTCATGGGGAAAATCGTCCTACCAACTGTAACCTCTGGCATAGCTGCATCAAATATACCTTCCGGGAGAACGACTCACTCCCGTTTAAAAATTCCCCTGGACTTGGATGCCTGCAAAACATGCAATGTACCAAAACAAAGTAGCTTAGCGGCACTTCTGAGTGAGGCTGCCCTAATAATTTGGGATGAGGCCGCTATGGCTAGGAAAGGAGGTGTTGAATGTGTTGATATCTTGCTACGGGACCTTTGTGATCCAAATCTTCTGTTCGGGGGAAAACTTATAGTGTTCGGTGGGGATTTCAGACAAATTCTTCCGGTTGTGCCACAGAAATCTAACAGAGAAGTTGTAGACTACAGTTTAGTTGCTTCTAAAATCTGGCCTGCACTGACAAAATTCCACCTGACAGAAAACATACGAGCCCGACAAGACCCAAAATTCTCAGCTTTTCTGCTAGCTTTGGGAAATGGCGAACTGCAAACCGCTGAAAATGAATATGTCCAACTGCCAGTAGGCATTGTGAAGTCCCAGGATGCTGATATGGCCTCTTTAATTGCCACAACAACAGAATTAATGTTCCCAACAGACGACCTTGTGAGCTATCAACCACAGATTTTTACAACGAGGGCAATATTAACCCCAATGAATGAAGATGTCGACGCAATAAATTCCATTTTGGTGGACCGCTTCCCAAGTGTAGCCACAACCTACAAAAGCTATGACACTGTCCTCGACGATAAATGCAATATTTATCCTACTGAATTCATTAACAAACTCTCACCAGGAGGTATGAGCCCTCATGAGTTGATCCTAAAGCCCAATTGCCCAGTTATCCTACTTCGGAATTTGATGCCATCAGCTGGCCTGTGTAATGGTACAAGGCTCATTTGCAAAAGTTTCAGTCCAAACTTGGTAGGCTGTGAAATAACAACCGGGCACCATGCAGGCGAACACGTGTTCCTACCACGAATTAATCTGCGGCCACCTGCATCTGCGAATTATCCATTCCAGTTCCAGCGCAGGCAATTTCCTATTAAACTTAGCTTTGCTATGACCATAAACAAGTCACAGGGCCAAACCCTTGATCAAGTTGCCGTTTATTTGCCAAGACAATGTTTCTCACCGGGTCAACTCTACGTCGCGCTGTCACGAGCCAGGTCATCAGATAAAGTTTCAGTTGTTGCAACCCCATCACCAGAGGACGCTCCTGCAAAATCAGTGAAAAACATTGTCTCCTACGCTGTTCTTGAGCTAGCAGGAATATGTGGCCAACGACAGGCAAGTGTGGTTTAAGTAACTACCTTTCCATTTGTTTTGTTTAGCCTTTTCTATTCATTTACAACGCTTTCTAAATCCACTGGTGTGGGCTTGCCAGGTCTGAATTGCGTGAAGAAGCTGCATTCAATACCACATGCCAGGACAGTTTCTTTTGGACCGCGAAAACTGTGTAAGTAGCACTCATTGTGGAACAGCTGCCTCTTAATCCTGGCAAACATGCACCCTAATTTTCCCTGTAGTCCCCACGATTTGCTCATGCCATATTAGGCAATGAATTTCTAGGAAATGTGTTGGTCCTGTATTTTGCAAGTCGCGCTTTAAACAGGATGTTACGAATGAATGCTAAATTTTTGGACTAAAATAGTTCAGTACCTGGGACAGATCCATGTTTGGACAGCTAATACCTGTTCCGGTGCATGCTACAAGTCACTACACCACCTTGTAACCATGGTGTCTAAAAAATAACAATGGTCAAGCTTGTTCATTGATTCAGGGTTATAATTTAACCGGAATTATAGACTTCATCACCCATTGTTAAAAAATCCTTTAAACACAAATGTTTTTACTACGGAGTTTTCCACTACTCCTTACTCCTTTTTTTACAAACCCAAATGGCATGTGTGTTTTGCGGGGTGTGCGGGAAATTTGACAGCCCCAAAATTACCCAAGGTTGCAGCTCCAATATAACGTCTTTCAGTCATAACTCTTAAACAAAAAAAAAGGATAAATATTAATATCTCGGGTTTGAATCTAAACGTCATCTGATTAGTGCATACACATTCATAGCATCACCTCCTCAACTCAGATGGAATACCAACTATGCAGACAGCTTTCCCTCAAACATGGAAATACATAAGTTACCTTTTGTTTAAACTAACTAACATAGTTACTAAAAAGAGGGCAGCCACACAAATAA
This sequence comes from Silene vulgaris, assembly GCA_036897335.1. NCBI lineage: Eukaryota > Viridiplantae > Streptophyta > Magnoliopsida > Caryophyllales > Caryophyllaceae > Silene > Silene vulgaris. The sequence continues at coordinate 6,283 of JAYMSF010000534.1, read as the reverse complement.
ACAGGTCATGGTAAGGCCACATCACCATCCAATTTGCTTACATCACAGAATCACCAATACCATGCTTTCTTTTGACTACTTATATTAATTTAATATAGTAACAGCAAAAAACTTTTGGTTATTGCAGGATATAGCAACCACTTTTCATGTAGACAGAGTTTGGCCAAAGAAAAAAAAAGTGAAAAGCTCCAAAGGTGAAGGTATGCAACATGTTTAATTTGATTAACCTTTGATTCTTATTTTTTCTTGATTCAATTTGAATATGATAGAAGTGTCATAGACACAGTTATTTTGTGATAGCTAGAGTTGGCATGGTTTAATAAGTCAAGTTAGTTGACATTAAGAAATTCTCTGCAGTTATCTTTCCCAACCTACAATTTCTGTTTATCATTTAGCAGTTTTATGAATGATGCCTAATTTTGCTCCTTCTATGCAAACACTATTTATATCCCACCAAATATAGGACAGTAATAGTTAATCTAAACAAAGTTTAACTGTTCCTACCATCTATGCTTTGCCTTGCACATTAATTACATTTACATGGTGAAAGATTGTCGACAAAATTACAACGATTTAACTGACCGAGTTTTATATTTCGTCCCGAACAAAGCCATACTGACAGCGTACTGCACTCCCAAAATATTTTAAGGGGACGTTGGACCTTAGCAGCCAACTGTAACAACTCCAGTTGCACTGTTTTGTTGATATGAATCCTAAAGTAATTTGCGGTTTGTAGAAAAAAATGACCCAAACCTTACAACATATTACTCTGCGTACCTGAAAACAACAAACTGTTGCCTACACTAATATCCTTATTCTTTTAATTGGTCCAGGACAGAATGAAACCGAAACCAATGTTCCTGAATGAACTTACAAGTTCAAGCAAGGACTACAAAGTCAGGGTAAGAGTTATTGAAAAGAATCGCCCACAGCTCGGACATGTGAGGAAATTGCCCTATCAAGGGCTTCTGCTGTGCGACGACCAGGCATGTTTTCTCGGAAACTGACATGTGCTGACCACCATACACCATTGATTTAATTAACACTTGGAAAGTAAATTTTAGAAAAAACTTTAGTCCACAATTAATATGTCTTAAATAATCAGGAAAAATGATCAAAATCAGAAGCTTTATAGTAGTTTAGCTAGCTGTTTAGGAAACTTGTTTGAAAAGTTCTGAATTTATTATCCGCATTGTGAAGGGAAACAAGATGAGGGGTGCATTGTTTGGAAGTCAAATTCAAAACTTCAGGGACGCCATTGTCTATAACGGCACCTATGAAATTGCAAATGCACCTATAAAGCCTATGGATGATAAGTGGAAACAATCTCAGAAGGAGGTTAACTATCAAATGTTTTTTGACCGTGACACTGTAATTCAGTCTCTGAAAACTGGGCCAGAACACCTTGATCCTGACTACAAATCTATAGGCCAAATTCCCAGAGCTAGAGACCCTGCTGACAAGTTTGGTACGTTGTTTTTAATTGAGATGCAGCTTAATTTAGTGCTGATATGCAGTACATTAACAGCTTAACTAATTCAATGAAGTGATTTTATCAGATGTGCTGGGGATTGTTCTTTATGTTGATGAAAAGCCTCGGGAAGCCAATGTCGGGCCTAAGCGCAAGATTGGAGTCACTGAGGTTGTACTAATGGACCACAGGTAGGGGCTTAATTCAGGAACATATATTACATTCTTGACCATTTACAACACTGAACTAATGACAACTTCAAACATATGCTGGCGTTTAATTCAAACAGCACACAACAACCATTGTCTATCTCTGCTTGGGACGATCTTGCTGACACGGCTTCTGGAACCTTAGCTGCCAAGACAAAAGGGTTTACTGTGGTTGCCTTAACTGCTTTAAAGGTGTCCAGGCACAAAGGTGCGCTGCATTTTGACTCACTATTAGCCCTACTTAAATAAAACTAATTGTGCTGCCGTTTACAATTAAAATTTGCTTATTATTCACAGGTTTCTCTATGGCCACTACTATGTCCTCAGATATTATTTTGGAACCAAACGGCCCAAAAGTAATTGCTCTACAGAAATGGTAATACCCCATTAGAAAATATTAAGACTTGTAATTATTTTGTTACAAAAAAAATAAATTGGGTTGGCCTTTTTGTCAAAAGCCTAATGTAGAGTTCTATTCAGGTTAGCCAGTAACATAGACAAGCTAACTGAGTTTAAGGCTCGTGTCGTGCAAGCAAAGGCCGCGGCTAGCCAAAAGCTTATTATCACAATTGCTGCCTTGCACGCAAAAAGGGTATGTTCCTTATCAGTCATAGTTTTCCAACCCACCCGGATCCTGTTTTGAACTGCAGCTAACTACCAGTTACAGGTTTCAGCCCGTCATTTATGGTTTTTAGTTTAGGAAACAAGTTCGTAGTTACATTTTTTTTATCTTTTACTTGTACATTGTTTTACCTTTTATATCTTTTTACAGCTTATAATTGGTCTACGAGCAACAAGTAATGCTATACGCTTTACTTTTGAACACAAGTTCATGTAAGATCATTTTATATAAGAGTTTGTGTAAAATGATCACAACATAATATTTTCAACAAAATTTAGAAATATTATTTGCTGATGAAAACCACAGTCAAATATAAAGTAGTGTATTAAAAAAAAACACAAAAGTAACTATATTGTTTTAACTTAACTTAAATGGATTAAAGAAAATAAAAACGTACTTGAAACCTAGAATAGATAAAGTCACTTTAATAACAAACTCACATATAATACTCCGTAATAAACGAACATTTTCAATGTAATAATTTCCATCTACAAATTCAACTGTCATCAAACAAACATGCATACAAATGATACAATTATACAAATATGAATTCATTTGCAAGTTTTTGTTTTCAACAATACACAGGTTTTGACCATCCTCATCCAAGGTCATGACTTATTAGAGAGGTCATGGAGGGATGAGTCAACTTTTAAAAAAGCAGACCTATACCTGCACATTAGCCAGGTGGAGTCAATGCAGGATAACGCAACTGTCTCACCGTGCTATCTGTGTTTTAACTTTATAATCGTCACTAAGAAAAATGATGGCACAGGCACAACACACTCTCCAAGATGAGCGTTACTGGTTAAAGGTGACAGTTCCTTCAGCAGAGTTCGAGAACCTTCATGCATACTTGGGATGTTCAAAATGCAGTAGGCGATCTGAAATGCCAGCTGAGGCGATATACACATGTCCCCTTTGCCTCAGAGAGGGCTGCATTTCTACACCTAGGTACAATCTTACTTCTTAACAGAAATCACCAACTTTTTTAAATAAACATACAAAGGGTCCTTGGTTGATTTGTTACAATTGATGACAGGGTGACGTTCAGCTGTGAAGTAACCGATGGGACTGGTCTCCTGTCAATAACAGCCTTCACAAATCACGCTGAAAAAATGTTCCGGTTGACAGCCCACGATCTATTCAGGATCAAACATTCGGTACGCATTTACTGGCAAATCCAACGTCTAACCTACCGTCACAACACACACTGTCCATTGTGCAAGACACATAATTAATGCGTGGATACTAACTCATTTTTTATAGGAAGTCTCCCCGCTTTTGAAGCAGCTCAAATTCTGATGCATGCCAATCCATACTTAATTGAAGTTGGCCCCAACAATACCTTATCTATCAGCAACATTCTAGAGTGGAGTCTTAAGCAAGTCGTGACTGAAGCGGATGAGGCTTCAGATTCGACTGGGCTGCCTCAGAGCATTGATCCTGAGAACAAAGATAATGCTGGCTCACCCCCACCAAACAGAGGCGGCCCTGAACATCTGAAAACCTCAGACAAAATGGAGTCCAGAATTCAGAAGCGAAACGTGTCTACCACTGCAGCGGTGCATAGTGAATGTCCCAACAGCAAGACTCCCACTACAATGACTGCTAGAGCTAGCACTGATACTGAGCACGAGACCGAATCCGGGGAACCAACCACAGACTTTCCGGGAGAAGCAGATGCTAGGCCAAGCTACTCGGGTGGTACGACCAGTGACGCTTCGTAAGTCAGAAGCAGACTGTTACCTTTTGCATCTCCTTCAAAACAAGTGCCGCTACTATCAGAAACCTTTTGACCAGCAGGACTTTCCAATAGGCAAGTCCGTGCAGTATTTTCAATGTCCTTTTTGGGCCCCATGGAAATAAACTCGGGGCAAATCGTTTACTGTCAAGATAGGCAGTTTATGAATAGCATAGTACCAAGTTTTCCCTTGTTAAAATGTATCGGTACCTAGCTACTCTACTACAATCTAGCGACACTTATGTAACTAAGGATTGCATGGTTTTCCCAATGTTTAAATGTAAATAAGGTTATGGTTGTTCGCTTGTGTGGAGCATAGCTACTTCAGGCCATCCCAAAAAAACTTTCATATTTTTGCATGAGTACAAACGCCCTCATGCCGCTATACCCGTTCAGATTCCATGTAAAACCTAAACATTTTTTCAGAAAATGAGCAACAAATATGCACTAACTATGAAGTAGGCCTTTCAGGTTAGTAGATTTCACGCGGTGGCCTATAAACACATGCGCAAATATAAACAAGTGACTTACAGCCTTAGTGGTCAGGCAATTGCATACGTATAATAAAAAGTCGCACACATGCCAAGAATAACCAGCGTGATGGAACATGAGGATATTGGTTTAGCCACACCACCCTCCTGCCCTTAGCTTAATTTGCATTATGCGACAAACTATAAACAGTAAGCATATATCCAACATCGATCGACTTTGCTCAGATCATAAATGTATCGATACAAACTAAATGAAAACACGTTCCTGTTCCCACAAAAGAGGAAAAACTGATCAAACACAAAACTAAAATTACGGGAAATTACACACTATCTCAAGGCACGATCAGGCAACATTAACATGTCACATGCTTACATTATGCTATTGCCTGCATAAACCAGTGTACCATACACCATGCTTCCTTGTCCCTATAGTTTACAAAAACAAAAAAGGTGTCTTAGGCTAGCTCTGATTACACTGGTATACTAGCTCCAACCAAACTATTCATAACCTTAGGCATAAGATCATACCTCTTTTGTGACATCAGCAGCATGGTTATGAAATCTACTTCATTTAAATTAGAGATAGCTTGATTGGCTACCAATTATACATATACCCTAAAACACAACATTAACTGCACACACTTTTTTTCAAATGATCTGAAATTTAGCAATTAATTTACTACTACAAGTAATTTGAAAACTTAACAGATAAACTACCATCAAAGGAAACTTGGCAGCAGCTACGCAGTGACACATGGACGCTGAACAACACGAAAACCAGAGGAACCACGCTGAGGTATACTAGATGTATGCTTATTATTTACTTCAGGAAGGGATTTCACAGTCTACCAATGCTTTAAATCAAGCGGCTTTTCCAACAATCATGATTGCCAATTAGTGAAGCTAGAGTTTGATATTTGCTAAACATAAGGCCACAACAATGACCATTATCACCTAATATATTTTACTATATGCCATTACTAATGTAGGTAACTGTTGCATCTAAATCGTGCAGGAGCGCCCGCAGGTGCGACAAGTTCAACCTACTAACGTAGTTATACCCTTCCAGCCTCTTTTAGCAAAATTAGCAAAATTTTTAAATCTACATGACCCAATATACAGAGTGGTGGATCTGTCAACCAACAAATCAATTGTCATTGTCCGTGAAAAGATTTCTGGGGAGTGTCGAACCTATGTTGGAGCAAGGAGCAGCAACCTCCAAGAGTCAAATGAAGTTGCGGCTTGCAGAGCTGTCCGCAGCCTAATGAGGCTATTCCGGGTAATTCTTCAGGATTTCACATACGCTGAAATCATATTGACACACCGCTGCGGCCAACTTTATAGGCTGAAACGCATACAATTAGAACAAATTGTGATGGGGGCTCCTTCTACAGAGTTGGAAGGAATTCCTTTAAGCCCCCCAGGTTATGCCCATATTTTCCTTGACCACATGACTATCCTTAGGAAAATCTTTGAGACCATCACAATCCACTCTACCCCAATGCATACTTGATATGTGCATAATTTGTATACTTTAGCCCATTATGTTAGCTTCACTTTACATGTCTTTTAGCACTTATCTTAGTGTTTTTGAGCTAACATTTGTACTTTTAGTCTTCTTTGTGGAAATTGATATGTTTTGTAGGTACATTTGGTTTCATGAGCTAAAATCCTACAAAATGGGCTATTTCATATACAAGACTAAGAGCAAGCTTCAAGATGGACTAAGCATGGAAGATATGGACTAAC